>NXFB01001226.1:1174-12603 GCA_002525835.2 Ipomoea batatas
TGCCTCTATCCAAAGGTTTGATGGTGGGGTCTACCGCCAATTTATGGATGATGACTTCGTGGTCGAGGCTCCGCATGTCCTCGGGGCCCCATGCAAACACGTCTTTGAAACGGTGGATGACCTCGATGATCCGACCCGGAGGTCGGCCAGCAACCCTGTGCCTACCTTGACGACCCTCTCGGGTCGGCCAAGGTCCGACACCACCTCCTCGGTCTCGACCATGGGCTCGGCGCGGGGCCGACCCTCTTCGCCTTGTAATGCTTTCTCGGCGATAGTGTGGACCTGGAGGTCCCTTTTGCCAATCTGGCGACATGCTTTCAGATAGCAACTCTGGCTAACCTTCTGGTCTCCTCTGGCCACGCCGACCCCTGTGGGGGTAGGGTATTTCAAACATAGATGCTCCATGGATACGATGCTCTGGAGGTCTCCAAAGGCGGGTCACCCGAGAATGATGTTGTGCGCGCATTCGATCTTGACGACCACGAACTCGACTTCCCACCTCTTGACGTGTGGCTGTGTGCTTATCTCCACCTCGAGGTTGATGGAACCCTCTATCTCGATGGAGTCCCCCGTGAACCCGGACATCGGGGTTCTAACTTGTGCTAAATGTTTCCTTGACATGCCGAGCTTGGTGAACGTGTCACAATACATGACATTCACTGAGCTTCTCGTGTCCACCAACACTCGGTGTACGATGACGTTGTTGATGTCCAGGGTGATCCCCAAGGCATCACGATGTGGTAAAGGGCCGTCTGGGAGGTCGTCGTCCGTGAAGGTAATAGGCTCCCTCCTCGGCTTCTTCTCATGCGGTTGGCGGACGAACTCCCCCACATAGAGGTTCCGGGCCCATTTCTACCTTTCTGATTGTGTCTCTCCCCCTTCGGGGCCTCCGAAGATGACATGGATGACCTGCTTCTTTTGGGGGTGAGGCTCATCCGACTCCTCCTCCTCTTCCTTAGTGAGCTGGTCAGCTCCCTCTTGCGCGATCCGGGGGCGGGTGGCTCGGAGCTATCCTTCTTCTTCCACACGTTGCCTGGGCCTTGAGGTCGGCCTTGACCCGACCTCTTAGCATATTGACCGAGGTAACGCCTTTGAATGAGCTCCTCGATCTGCCTCTTGAGAACCATGCTTTCGTCGGTGTCGTGGCCTTACTGCCTGAGGAAACGACAATATTTGTTCGGGTATACGTTGGGTGATACCTTCACACATTCAGCCGGGTATGATACGATGCCCATGACCTCGGCGTGCTCCAGAATAGCACTCACCGGATGTGTTAAGGGGGTGAGACAGCGCAACGGGGCCAGCCGCGGCCCCCCTTGGCGTGGGGGCCTCGGAGCACGTCGTTCCTCTTGGGCGCCTTGTCTCGCCGACCCCGCTCCTCCTCCTTCTTCCGTTCGGCCTCCTCCTGCCTTGGCGAACATTGTCGCTCGGTCCAGCAACGCCACATACGTCTTCGGAGGATTCTGGACGAGCTCGCGGTGGAAAGGTCCTGATCTGACATTGCTGGTGAAGATTGGTATGGCCGCCTTTTCGTCGAAATTCTCGATCGACCTCGCCTCCTTCTTCCACCTGGTGAGGTAGTCGGTCAATGTCTCCGTGCTACATTGTTCCAACTTACACATATTGGCGAACTGTTTCTATGCTACTTGCAAAGTATGACATGAATTTCCTCGAGAGGTGTGCAAAGGTCGATATGGATCTCTCGGGCAAAGATGTAACACCCCAATTTTCACATCTTGGATTTATTACAAAATCCCTAATAATACATCGCGGAAGCTTACATCTAACTAGCAGAAAACTGGGGGCTACCGCCACACCTAGAGTGAATTCTATCGCCTCTTTGATAAACTCCACTCTAAGTGCACAGGCTAAACTTACAACATCAAAATACATCAACATCCAACTTAATACAACTTGGTATTCCTCAAAATAATAAATCTCTCAGGGTGTCTATTCTTCCATCTTATTCATGTTCACCTGCAAAATCATTTTAACACAAAAACAAAGGGGTGTATATCCCAAAATTAGCATAAGCTAAGTAAGTTCCATTTCACCCCGTAAAATATAGGCTTGGGTTTTATGATTTTCAACAATCATATTCTTTCCAAAATCGTATATATATATATATATATATATATATCATTTGTCTCATAATCTTCATAAAATATTTTTCAAAAATACATGTGGAGATATCATTTTCCAAAATAACATATTTGTCAAGGAGGATTAGATACCAATAAAAAAAACAATACTTCACCAATAGGCCGCAGCCCAAGATTCTCATATATTTTCCAAAAAAGGTTTGTGAGATTTCCGGCTCACCCCGGCANTTTGAAAAATCGGATAATTTTCGGTCTATCGCGAAATACGGTGATACGAAGGTTCGCAGCTTATTTGCTGAATACTTATCGACGATTCGAAATCTAGGCTCATTGGAATGGGTGGGGGTTACAAAAGAGGTGAACCAGTCCTGCGCTTGGCCATCGAGGGTAGCGAAGAAACCCCGGCACATGACAACGTCATTGCCCCCGCCATCATGATGACGGCTCGATACCTGTGGAGGTGGGCTCGGGGGTCGGCCGACCACCCCGTATAAGCCTTGATGGTTGGGAATCGGAAGTCCCTCGGTAGCGGTTTCGCCATGACATCGTCGGTGAATGGGGAGGTCAACACCTCTTAGGGCTCCGGGGACCCTTCTCGCGCTTCCAACTTACGCTGGAGCTCATCCATCCGCCTACGTAACTGCTCCATCTCATTGTTGTGGGAGCTCGAGGGTCGTCCACGAGTCTCCCCGGGTTGCTCTATACGCGAGGCTTGCTCCCGCCGAGGTTGAGCGCGGGGCTCAGGGCTTGGGCCCTTCGTGAAGCTGACCCCTCGGCGGGCGACTCGTTGGGGGGTCCGAAATCGAGGCGTTCGTGGATTGGGACCCGTGTGCTCAACCGTCCGAAAGCGGACTTGGTAGCCCGGGTTGGTTGGGCTCTTCCTGTCTCGCGTCGCGCAGGTCGACCACGAGGGACCTCGTCTCCTCCCCTCCTTGCTGAGGGCCGAGGTGAATTGACCTCCTCGCCGACGTGGGGTTCGGGTGTGCGAGGTCGGCGGGTGCTGGACCCTCCTCTCGTCGTGACGGACCGGGTGGGAGAGCCACGAGGTTGCCTTGAAGCCCGTCTAAGATCTGCGTCAACACGGTTGCGGCTTGCCGGAGCGCGACCATCCCCTCCTGGGGGCTAGATGTGGAGGGGTGGGGTCGGGCCGGCCTGATGGTTATGGTTGATGACGTCCTGGAGGTCGCCGGTCGACCTCACGGGCAAGGTTTGACGACTCGCCGTCCCGTTAGGTTCACCGACACGGGAGGGAGCGCGGTTACCACGCGAGCCGTGGGAGTTGCCGGAGTTGGATCCAGATCTTGCCATAGCTAGTGGAAAAAAGGAATAGCACGCTCGAGCTTGTACGTCGAGCTCTCAATGAAAGCACTAATGATGGATTTAATTAACCCGGGTTGCCCGAATCAATAAACCCGATAAAATTATAGGGGGTATGACAAGTAATGGATCAAAGTGTACCTCGAGGGTATTTTATATATTGAATAAAGGATAAAACTATTACAAGATTGTGTAATAATAGGACAAAGATGTCGTTAGGACAAAGTATTTGGAGATGTCTCCATAGGACAATGTTGCATGTTCTTATACTAATTCTAGGCCCAACCGCTCGGAGAGAAACCCTCTAACGGCCTTGGACCGCTTCTAGTGCCGGGAAGACCGCGTCAAGCAGGACCCCGAGGCAGTGGCCGAGCACGAGGCTCGGCCAAGACGACCTCTGAGGTCGGGGTCGGCCTATGAGGCTGAGGTCGGCCAAGGGGTCGACTTGGGCCCGAGACGGCCCAGCTGGGTGGGCTCGTCCTCGGCTGGGCCTGGGTCGGCCCCATACTCCCGCTCCGGGTTGACCCGTGGTAGGCCCGGGTAGTATTTATCCATCAATATCTTTTAAAGGCTAATATAAAACGGCATAACCTTAATCCACCCATGCATAATTGCAAATAGACTAAGCAGACCCAAATCGCTTGGGCTTGAATTATACTTCAAGCTAACCTATCCATTTAACACCTTTAAGCTTGATCGAGTTTCAATCTTTCAATCAAGTCAAATTCTAAACTTTAACTTTTGAGTTTTACTTCACTTAAGTCCACTTTAGTTAACACTATTATTTTTTACATCTTTCAGCCGATTTTTTTTGGAGTTAGGCATGCATTTAATAACTCCAAATATTAACTCTCAAATCTCAATGGCACATTACAATTTGGTATATGCTATTCAACTATTGAAGTTGGTAAGTGGAGGACATAATGAGGACCATTGAATTCCTCCCACTTTTTCAACATCAGTTCATAAATGCATGGTTAGAACTTGGAATCGGACCAGTGCATTATTTAACTTTTTCTATTTTGGTTGGGTTTTTGAATTTTCACTCTCTTTTTTACCCCTATTAATTTCACTGGCAGAATTTTTACCATCCCCAGAGAAGAGTTTTTATAAAAAATAAAAAAAAAAAGTGAAAAAAGATTGAGGAATTCACTGGTCCTCATTATGATGGCAATGCTAGAAGGCCCAGAATTCAAAGTTTTTAACTTAAATATAGAAAAGGCAAATCACAACGTGAACACAGTATACAACATTGATAAGTGCAAAAGATGCCAACTTTATAAGGTTATTCTTGGATCATTTAGTGCATAATTCATGGTTTTTATGAGTGATCTAGTCCTAAATTGCATTAGAATACTTTATATTGTCATCGTACCCCGTTCCACACTTTACCGATTGTTTTGTAGGTAAAAAGTGTAACATTTCCATTAAGGGAAATTAATGGTGCAAGTAATGATGGCTTTCAAATAGTCATTATGTGGTTCCAAGTAACGGAAATCGTTACAATTACCTATATTGATGGTTCTATAGGTATATAAGCCAGAGGTCCCCCACTGCTCAGGTTACTACTTTATACACCATCTATATTGAACTTGAGACAAGTGGGAGCCATTCTACCAGACACTTTACAGGAATACTGACACAATCTACACATACAACAACATCAAGCAAAGGCAATTCTAAAGACAACTATGGCTGGAGGTTAGTCTAATTTGGTCATATGCTTACATTTGGTATCAGAGCCTGTTTATCTCTGCCTAGTTGTATGAATTGTTAAGTTTGCAATTTCATATTCTGATAAATAGAATAAATTTTTATTGAAATTGCACTGTGTTGTTTGAATACCTATGGAGTCGTATGTATTCTATACAGAAATTGTCTTCGTATATATATACACATATTTCCGCATACATGTTTATATATATATATATATATATATAATCTGTTTTTATTTAAAAAAAAAAGGGGGAGGGGGGGGGAAGAAAGGANGTGATTAAGTCACAACGCAAACTTTACTCAAAGTGTACATTTAGGTAGTGGTTACCGGTCTTCCTTGTAAATCAAAGAAATATATTATATTGGTGAAGCACATGTGATAAGTGCAAAAGATGCCAACTTCATAAGGTTATTCTTGGATCGTTTAGTGCATAAATCATGGCTTTTATGAGTGATTTGGTCCTAAATTGCATTAGAATACTTTATATTGTCATCGTACCCCGTTCCACACTTTACCGATTGTTTTGTAGGTAAAAAGAAGTGCTCAAAAACATAAAATGGCAATATTTTGGAGAAGAATTCACAAGCCGAAGTTGGAGGACGAAATAGGCCTTGGACGCGCGTCCAGGCCGGCGTCCAAAATTTACCTCTCTGAAGTTTCCAAAGCAGAACACAGGCCTGCCTTGGACGCGCCCATAGACGCGCGTCCAAGCCGGCGTCCAAAATCTGTCTCTCTAAAGTTTCCACACCAGAACAGAAGCTTGCCTTGGACGCGCGTCCAAGGTGGCGTCCAAAATTCATCCCTCTGAAGTTTTCAAAGCAGAACAGAAGGACGCCTTGGACGCGCCATTGGACACGCGTCCAGCCAGGCGTCCATCGCGGAAATTTGGCGGTTATTCACTTTTAAAAAGGGATGAGGAAACCATTTTCCAGAACTCTTGGCTTCCAAAAGAAGAACTTTTCTCTCTCTAGGTTTTAGCTCCAAAATTCTCTCCATTCCATAGCTCAATTGCACTCCAAGATCATGTTCCATAGCTAGATTTAGAGAGGAATTTACATTGCAAGATTGTATTGAACAAAGTTACTCAAGGATTCTACTTCAATTTCAAGCTAAGTTTCATTTTCTATTCTTGCATTTCAATTCCTAATTGTTGATTTGAATCTATTGCTTTGTTAATTCAATTGCTTTTTGATTTCAATTTTCACTATGAGTAGCTAGATCTTTTGAGGATTTGAATCAATTCGTCTTGCATGATCTCCCTTGAGTTCTAATTTCTTAAACCTAGGATTAGATAATGCTTGTTTGATGATTGATTGTGGATTGGGATGATTGTGTTGACTATATGCAACAAGGATCCGGTTGTAATAGAGGAGTAGGAAAGGAATACTCACTTACGAGAGTAGTGAGTATACCTAGCCCTCACCATTCACATTTCCTTCCCACCTTTGAGAAAAGGAGGATTGGAAGGCAAGAGGCACACCAAGTGTTTGATGAATTGCCTCTTCTAGCCTAGCTCTTATGAGAATAAGCTAAGGCATGGTAGAGAGGCCATCGTCCACAAGAGTGGCGTTGGCACTAGTGAACTTGTCTCAATCTTGTTCATTAAGCATTGCTAAGTCCTAGGACCATAGGAAATCAAGGGTAAACATGCTTGATGAGTTGGTTCGAATCCTTTTCTCTTTAATTGTTACCTATTCTTTTGCATTACTTGTTTTGTTCTTTGCATGATTCACTCATACATATGCTCCGGACTAGCTTTTAAACACTTTTAGCTCTTGTGATTGATCCGCTTGCTTACCATCTCCCTTACGTACGCCTTCCCAAAGGACGACACTCTTCACTTGCTACTATACACCACCGCATCCATACATCACAACACGCACTAAAACCTCTTTTCAACATGGAATTTGCCCAAGGGGAAACTTTTGTAGTACATTTAAACAATGCTACAAGCAAATACCCATTAAAAAGATAAAGTTAAAGCACCAAAATTTTTAGTCAAAAATTTTCATCATTTGACATGAAAATGAAACTTTTTTTTTGAAAAATAATTGTCATGAATAGACTGACTTCACACGCAGTTAAAAATGAATTCATTTATCAATCAAATATGGAGTACAAATCATATATTGTCATATACTCATATTAGATACTGAAGGATTTTTGCGAAAATTTTGACACTGTAGTTGGATCCCAATTCAAAAGGGTCTATCATTGGTGGAACAAACTCAAATTTTTATACCTTTTGTTAATTTAACACCAAATTAAAGGTTTGTTTGGAAACATGAAAATCGACTTACAAAAATCTTTTTGTATTCCTCCTTTTTAGTGTTTGGCTATTAAAAAATNCGCTTTTCAATGCACGGGCGATGCTCTTGCGACATTCCGACAAAGGCATGACTAACAAGTCGCCGGAGAAGGCGACATGTTCAGCCAAACATGATAATTCCAAGTACGGCGTATATACTATTCATTTGAACAATTACAAAATTAAACTAAGCTAATTACTCAACAGCACCAAATGAAATTGAAAGCTCTGTTCGTAACCATCACAGCAAGTTAGCAATTCGAAAATTGCTAATTGAATAGCAACATATTAGCTAAATCCATACCAATTGTATAAAGGAAAAATACTATGTAAAAGAAGGGGCACCAGATTTTATGTGTTGCCCAGGTGGAGAGATTGCCCTTGCTGGAGTTACGAAGCTACCGATCGGAGAATTTTCTTCCTAAACCATAAAATTCCTCCTCAACCCAGAATCAATGCCGCCGAAGAAAAAGTTGCTAAGATTATGGAATTAATTTGTTGTGAAGGAATTTAATGTCGAATTGAATTTTACATCACCAAGGGAATTCGCTATCGAACCAGATGACTCTTTGTGCTTCAATAGGTTGAAAAAGTAGTTATTACTTATGAACATATATTACACTATAACAGAGTCAGTAGTACTCAAAAAACATTTTTGAATTTAATTTACCTTTGCTTCTGCCCCCCCCCCTCAACCGAAATACTGGATGCGTCACTGGTCTTAATGCACAAATTTATATGTTAATGTGTCTAATTGTAACTTTCAAAAGTTCGAGGGCCTAATTGACTTCTTACATAAAGTTGGAGGGTGTATTTGACCCTTTTCCCTTTGACAAATATTAGTTACAATTGATTTTCTTTCCAATTAAATGTGTACATGGAGTTTATTTTTNTTTTCTACCCTAAACTAGATGCCTAGAATTTGGCTATAAAACCCTTTTATATCTTTTTATTATCCATGAAAGGTAAAATTTTCTCGCCATCAAGTTTTCATACATCAATCTAACATAATAATGAAAGGATAAATTATGGTTATTCAACGAACCATTCAATGAGAGGATCCATGCTTCGGTGCTCTTTTAAAAGTTGAGACAACTAATTGCTACCGGTGTAAAATTTATTGAATTATTTAATTTTTTTCTTATTAATGTTCATTTGCACAGCTTTAAAGGTGGTCGTACAATTATTGCTTGGCAACCAACTAGGGATAGTGTATATGATGTTAATCATACATGAATATGGTAATGCCTACTTGGTATTGTGGTTATTATGCAGATACTAAATTCGGGACTGACCAGTGACGACTAAACATTAAAGGGAAAAGGAAAGTTTGGTTTAAACTTCTAGGACCATGATTAGGAAATAAAATAATTTTTTAAATGATTCATTATTATAATACTATAAGTTTATTACAATAACATTTTATGTTCATTAAAATGACATCAATTTATCTACAATCATTTACACAGATTATTTTTTAATTTTTTATTATAAATAAAACCAATGCTACTAAATGCATGTAATATTAAAAATATTCTTAGGATATCTTTGGAATGATACTCATATTAATATATTTTGAATTTTGTTTATTGATCGACTTGCAATATTGATTAAATGAATATCTTTTAATGAACCTATTTTAGATTCATTTACTTATATTGTAGTTGCATTATTATTGTAAAGATGAACAATTATTATTGTAAACATAAACCATTAATATTTTAAAAATGAATCAGCAATACTTCAATTATGAATATATTTATGATCCACCATTATAATAATGTAGTTGCATTATTGTAAAAATAACCTACAGTACCTTAAAAATGAACATGTGGTATTATAAGATCTAAAATAAGTTTATCAATATTGGCATAATTGTACTTTAATTATGGTTATGTTTGGCTAGGTTCTATAATAATTTTACGTGTTATTTGAAAGTGATTTTTCTTAGTGTATATTTCATTTTAAATTTTTATTACATCAAGCCGATCAAGTGACGAACTATTATGCTAAGTTTCCATGGACGTCCTCATACATTTTTGTAAAGGAAATTGCATTGGAATGGCACAATAGCAAGCTTTAATTTGTACGTGGCCGTGGTAAACTTGTAAATAGATTTGTAGGCCACAATGAGATTACATTATTTTTATGAGTATTTTAAAATCAAAATTTCTGATTTAAAATAAATATTAATGAAAATAAACAAACAAAATTGAATTATTTAGCTTGGAAGTTGGTGAAAGGTTAAATTTCGAATAAAAGATTATTATTTATTATGATTATATAATCTAATATGTAATTAAATTTTTTTTTAAAGATGTAATTAAAAATTTTAGTTTTTAAATTATATATAATAATATTACTTGGTATAAATTTGTAAACATAATTGTCAGTGTCTATTTATCATAACTTGTACAAATTAAAAACTTTAATTATTAATAGCTTAGATAAAGTTGAATTGCATGAACATGCATTTGTAATTAAGCTGCAAACTTTTCGGGCCGTCTGATCCGAAATACTAATGGAAGTATAAAAACACAAAATTAATATGCGCTAACACTAATAAATGCAAACATAGCTTCATTACATTATAAATTGCATTACAATATATACCCAAATTTAAATTAAAAAAATACAAGGAAAAGATAATGGCAACAATCCCCGGCCAAACAGAAAATACTATACAAACTTCACTAATTCTAAGTACTTTAAGTAGTCTAAAAATGGATCATATTTAGATATGTCCTAGCCATCTTTTTTCCAAGTATGACTTGGGATGAAGTTATAAGATGGACATGATCATAGCTATTCAGTTTGGAACCTGTGGCATCAACTGTAGTTAGAAAAGGAAGATTGAGGTTCAGTTGAATGTTTCTTATTTCTGTGATAAAATCTCCCTTGACATCCGGTGGCAAAACAATTGGGATGATAGGAAGGCTGGGTACCTTAAGGTCTTCAAGTAGGGATGTGACAAACCTCCGGACATCCAATGTCCGGAGGTTTTTCACATCCCGACGTGAAGATCTCAAGGTACTCAACCTTCCTATTTGTTTTGCCACTGGATGTCAATAGAGATTTCACCAAAGAAATAAGAAACATTCTACTGAACCTCAACCTTCCTTTTCTAGCTATAGTTGATGCCACAGGATCCAACCTGAATAGCCAGGATCATGTCCATCTAATAACTTCATCCCAAGTCATACTAGGAATAAAAATGGCTATGACATTTCTAAATATGATCTAATTTTAGACTACTTAGAATGGGTGAAGTTTGTATAGTATTTTCTGTTTGGCCTGGCTTGATAAAGTAGAAACAATGTTGAAGGGCAGTAGAAGGAAATGTTCAGAGAATTCAAGAAGGAGAAGAACAACCTAAGCTAGCTAATAGATCGGATAATGATGAGGAGTGGGAGAAGGCTAGAGATGAAAAAAGCATATAGATGAAAACATAAGAGACTTCATCGGAGTTTACCAAAAAAAAAGAAGAAAAAGTTGAAAATTTCTTCACGATCTGCTAAGAGTCCACTATAAGTTGCAGCCTGGGATGGCAACGACGGCTCGGCGTGACTGCGTGAGGCGTGATGAGGGTCGAGGGATGAGAGATGAGATTTTTTTTTTTTGAAAACAATGAGAGATGAGAGATTGAGAGAGTCATATGGGAATTTATAGAAGGATGGGGCGGACCAATTCCCACCTGTATCGGTTCTCAATACACATCCTCACCAAGAATGGAAAATCTTATCCCATCCCCGGGAAAAATTTTTGGAAACGATAAAATTTTTTCGAGTAAAATCCTTTTTTGGTCCTATACTTGTTGTGTATTGGACAGATTTAGTCCGCTTTTCTTAATTTGACCACATTTTGCCCAAAGTTATCAAAAAGTGGACAATGTTAGTCCACTGTCAAAATTGGCGTTATCTCTCCGTTCAATTGAAGGGCATTTTTGTCATTATAACACCCCAAAACAACAGCTGCCTCCATCTCT
>NXFB01001227.1:1205-16034 GCA_002525835.2 Ipomoea batatas
TCCTGAAAACTTATATTAGCAAATCAACACAGAGAACCCATGAACCTTAATGCCTTAAAGAAAAATTAAAATTGAAGCCTTGAAGTCTTGAACTATAAATGTTAATTTCAATAATTTACTCACCTAATTTTCCTAATTTTTGTTTGCCCTAATTTCTTGAATTTCATTTTTGCATTAATTTCCCTAATTTTGAAGTTGGTAATTGATACTAGTTGCGGATAGTTTTTGCCCTAATTGAAGTGTAAGCATTTATGTGTGTGTGTGTTTAGACACCTTAAATGGATAATTGTTGGATTATTATTAGGTTAATTTATGATGTTGAATTGATTCTGCCCCAAACCATTGCTTATGATTGCCCTGCGTGCTTGCCTGCAATTACTAAAACTGATGAGGAATGGCTAATGATTCAGCAGGTATTATTAAGCCTTCAAGGCTTCAATTTTAACAGCAAGAACTGCCCCTATAGTAAGACTTCAAGGCTTCAATTTTAATTTTTCTTTAAGGCATTAAGGTTCATGGGTTCTCTGTGTTGATTTGCTAATATAAGTTTTCAGGATGCATTTGTGTGTTTAGCTTCTAACACAGAAAATTTGCTATTTCAGTCTGTGTTGATTTGCAAATATAAGCTTTCTTTTTCTTTACTTTTCCACTTTTTCCTATTAAATTCTGTGCAAGTAATAATTAATTTATAGGCATATGCAGCATGGACAATGTCAAATTTCTGCCAGAATTGCTGTTCAAATATATTGAAACCATACCTGAAAGAAATTATTACCAAATTGCTTATGTTCCTGCAGGTATGTGGCATTCAATTGCTTATGCACATATATTGGTTAGAGATGCAGCTTTTTAAGTTGTCATCCATTTGTAATTTGAATTGTTAAAACAAATTCTTTCTAGTCCAGGCAGGAAAGACAATTTTTGATGTAAATAAATAAATGAAAGCTAGAGTGCTCCACAATCAAAGGTATTTGGGAGNTTTTTAAATTTTAATTGTTTATTAATGAATTCTCTTCAAATGTGTATATATTTTTCAATAAATACATTACCAATTTAATTTGTAATATTATTTTTTTCATTGCACTACAGAGGGGAGATCCCCTCCCTCTCCCCTCTGTAGTGAAATATATATATTTTTAAAATGGATGCCTTTTTCCGACCACCATGGTGGTCGGAAAAATACAAGAACCCAGCATTGTTTGGTCTGAACTTTCCGACCACAGGTGGTCGGAATATTTGAAATCCACCAATGGTTTCGGTGATCATCTTTTTCCGACAAATCTATAAAAGTGGTCGCTATTTTCGACCACTTGATCATGTGGTCGGAATTAGCGACGAAGGTTTTTTCGAATACCCAAATTGGTCGGAAAAGTGGTCGGAACAGGTGTTTCCGACCCGATTATGGCCATTTCCGACCACTTTTGGGTGGTCGGAAATCCGTTGATTTCCAGCAGTGTTTACAACCTTCCAGATGTTTTGTCAAGCCAGGACGTGGAGTGTTTGGAGTTGAGAATTCAACTTTTTTAAAGCAAAGGGTACTTTAAGGGTGTGTTTGGTTCACACAGGGAATCGGAATCGGAATCGGTATGGGCATCAAATACTTGGTAAGGGTAATGAGTTTTGGTGAAGGTATTATGCATGTTTGGTAGTAGATGTGAATGAGAATGATTATTAATAGTTGGGGAAGAAAGAACGAAGAGAAATAAAACCCTTATTTAATAAGGTTATAGGTTTTTCAATTAATGTGGTATTCCAAACCCATAGTAGTATTCTAAATCATGTCAACCAAACAATAACAATGATACCCATACGGGCCATACCTTATATTAAAACCTGTCAACCTAACACACCCTAAATGTGTAGTAATTAGTTGCTCTTCCATAATTTATGAAGTGTTGTTAATCAAGATTGTATATGTGGCCATTAAGCGATCATGGAATACGTGTCCACATTTTGCTTCTTCACTCCATAGCTTTCTATCTTCATCTTTTGATATATTGTTATATAATTTATATTTTTTGTAATGATTTTGAGATAACATCATTATCGTCGATTCGTCGTTGGTATAATGGTCTTTGCCTTTCAGAGTGGACTGGTGATAGAATGTTTGTAACATCATTTTCCTCCTTAGCTTGTGTTGAGAAAGGTGAAAATTAAGAAATTTGGACGTTTGTGAGAACTTGTGAGTGTTGATAACTTCATGAAAATTGAGTATTTTAGATGTTGGAGAGAAATTGTATGTGGAACTTGAGAAGATTGTGAGAATTTAGATTTTGAAAACTAGACGCAAAGTGAGAAAATCGAGAATTTTGAAATTGTGAAAAAATATTGAAAATTTGGAGGGTATCATTAAACTAATAAGGTACATTTTTAATATATTAAAAGTATATTTTTAATACAACAAATGTTCAATTTTTGAAGATACATTATTTGAGTACGAATATTTATTATTTAGTATACTACCAAATAATGAACTTTCAATACAAATAATGAACCTTTTAAAAAATAAACATTTATTTATAGTCTATAATATAATTTGCCATTGATGATTATAACCCTAATTTGGAGAATATGATTCAAAAGAAGAAAAATGGGAGGATATCGATGTATACTTGAGTTAGTTAGATTTTCAACATTTCAATTTTTTTCAGTTGGATTATTTGATCTTTCCATTTTCAAGAAATTGTAAGCTTGGCTAAAGAATTTTATTTTTGAGATGTAAGATATGAAAGAATTGAAAGTGATGAAAATTGGTAGAATAGGAAAGAATTGAGATGAAAAGTTGTGGGATAGGAAAGAGCTGATTTGAGAGTAATGAAAAACTAAGGAGGGTGAGGTACACTCCGTACATATTGTAATACCCTTTTTTTTTTTTTTAAGAAAAGAAATTATACTTATGTTCAATTTATTAAATGAATTTTGAGTACTACTGACTTTATTACAATGTAGTATTTGTTCATAAATACTTTCTACTTTCTCAATTTACTGAAGCACTCCCATAATCCATGTGGGAGTATTAATCGGGACACCGGATGCCACTTGACCAAAAGGTCTTTGGCCACTCCATCTTGGATAAATATCTCATCATTTGAAAGAAAACAATTAAGGAGATTGACTAGAGAGATAAGGGAAGGAAAATTCTTGAAGCTTTGATCTCCATCCTCTTCAAGCTTAGGTCTCAAGTTATTGGAGTATTCTAGGTAAGTTTGACCTCCATATTTCACTCTTTTTTTAGTTGGGTTTATCATTGGAGCCCTAAGATTGATGTTTTGAAAATATTAGGGATTTTGACAAGGAGTATTTTAGGTAAGCTAAATAGTAGCTATGATATTTGCTTTAAAAATTTGGAGGCACTACGGCTCTGTTTGGCAGAGCTTATTTAGGCAGTCCTTATACCGTGGACCATGGTCCACAATGCATTGTGGACCATGGGTCATGGTTGATACTGCAGTTGTGTTGAAAAGATATTGTAGTTGTGTTAAAAGGATACTGCAGTTGTGTTGAAAAGAAACTGCAATTGTGCGGAACAGAGGCCATGTCATTCATCTGAAACTGCAGTATCATTTCAACACAACTGCATTATCCGTTCAATACAACTGCAGTATCAGTTATGATCATGGTCCACAATGCATTATGGACCATGGTCTACGATATAATTTGCGACTCAGGAGCTTATAGCTTATTTTAAGCTACTAATAAGCTATAAGCTCTGTTCGGTAATGTTCTCAAAATAAGCAGTAGCTTAAAATAAGAGCTTATTTTGAAACGCTACTTGGGGTAGCTTTTTAACTTTTTTCCATCTTTATCCTTATTATTTTAAATAAATGACATCTTTTACCCTTTTCAATTAAAACCCTTTTGACATTTTCTTTTCATTATGTTTGGTTGTAATTTCAGTTTGATATTTATGTTTGAACATTAATTTTTGTATGAACTAATCTTATGAATTATACATTTTTTTTACTTTATATATTTTCAAATATATGTTCTTACTTTATTTTAAATATATTGATTTCATTATTTTATATTTTATTATGTAAACAAACCTATTTAAATTTAAAATTATTTAAATTATATAAAGATGTCCTTTTTAGTCTTTTACATTTATCAGCTTATCAAAAAGCTAATTTTACCAAACATTTTTAAACATAACAACTCTTCAAATTTCAGCTTCGAGCTTATGACTCTGTTTGGCAGAGCTTATTTAGGAGCTTATAGCTTATTTTAAGCTACTAATAAGCTATAAGCGCTGTTTGGTAATGTTCCTAAAATAAGCTAGTAGCTTAAAATAAGAGCTTATTTTTGAACGCTACCTAAGGTAACGTTTCAAAATAAGCTAGTAGCTTCCTAACTTTTTTTTTCCATCTTTAACCTTATTATTTTAAACAAATGACATCATTTACCCTTCCCAATTAAAACCTTTTTGGCTAAACCTTTTTGACTTAATGTTTGGTTGTAATTTCAATTTGACATTTGTGTTTGAACATTAATTTTTGTATGAACTAATCTTATGAATTATAAACATTTTGTTTTACTTTATGTTTTCAAATATATGTTCTTACTTTATATTTTATTAAAATATATTGATTTCACTATTTTATATTTTAATATATATATATAAACAAACCTATTTAAATTTAAAACTATTTAAATTGTATGAAGATATCCTTTTTAGTCTTTTTACATTTATCAGCTTATCAAAAAGCTAATTTTACCAAACACTTTTAAGCATAACAGCTAGCTTAACAACTCTTTAGATTTCAGCTTCGAGCTTATAGCTTTTCAGTTTTCAGCTACTTTTCAGCTTTCAGCTACTTTTTCAGCTCGGTTTGCCAAACATAGCCTATAGCTTTTCAATTTTCAGCTACTTTTCAGCTTTCAGCTACCTTTTCAGCTAGGTTTGCCAAACATAACCTATCTGGCTATATGGATTATTTTAAGTAAGCTAAATAGTAGCATTTTGGTATTTTACAGAAGTGTAAAATTTTTAAGATAAGATTATTTCGAGAGAGCAAGGGAGAAAAGCAAGCAAAGTTTTGATGAGTTCAATACCAATAGGAAACCATCTACCTAACACCAAGCTTTTATAGGAGTTAATAAAAATTAATAGCATTAATCAATGGCATTAACACTGGTTTTAAAAACCATTCTTAAACCTTCAACCCATAATTTACTCTTCCACAGTGACAACAGTTGGACAAAAATATACAAAATATTGGCAGTGCTCGCAAGTGCCAATGTACACAAATTAAACTTGTTCATTTTGAGATTTGATTTGCATTCCCCTACGCGCAAGAGAGTCTTTATGTTATGCAATTCAAATTCTTTCAAAAAGGGTCTTGTATATATAATGCCTATTGGTACAAATTCACTCCCCAAACCATTGTGGCCAAGTGCTTTTTCAAAGTCTTTCCACATCATTTTGCAATTCAAATGAGTCTACTTTGAGAACTCATTTACCCATTATTCATTTTGAATGTATAATATATCAATTTCTTCGCCTCACTACGAAGAGTGCGAATCCGCTTTGATAGGGAATATATCCCGAATATACCGTCGCCGTATTTTATACATATGTTCATTATACTGTACGAGTATGAGTAAAGGACCCTGGCCCTACAAGTGAGGGACTTTTGGACTTTTGGCCTAACTCTTCTTCTCTCTAGAAGACCAAACATGCTCCCTCTTCTCTCTAAATTCTTGTTCAAGATTAAGCAATAAAGGACATGGATTTGAGGGCTAATTCTCTATTCAAGATCATGCTTCACATACAGATTCTACACATATTTTGTACATTTGAATGCATGATAGAATTAACACTATCACGCTTTGATCAACACAAATCGAAAGTGCACCCCACAAATATTTTGTACAACAAAATAGTTTTGAACAAAAAATTATTTTAATATTCTACACACACATTCTATTTTATAGTTAATATATGTTTTATAATGATTGGAACAGTAAACTATTAATATCAACATGAAATTTTCGTCCTTTGTAAAGGAATTCAACATAACAAAAAATTATTTTAATATTCTACACACACATTCTATTTTATAGTTAATATATGTTGTATAATGATTGGAACAGTAAACTATTGATATCAACATGAAATTTTCGTCCTTTGTAAAGGAATTCAACATACAAGTTGATAAACTTAGCAAGCAGCAGAGCAGAGCACTGCGTTTGCCGGGAGTCGAACCCGAGTCTATTGCTTAGAAGGCAATTATCCTAACCGTTGGACTACAAACACTTGTTGTTTAAAATTGAATGAAAATAAAATTTAAAAGGTAAAACTTTGAATTTCATATTGTGTTGATGAGAATCTGATTTTGGGTCCGTTTGGAAAGCAGGAAAATGACTTCTGAAAAATGTTTTCTGGAAAATGAGTCATTTTCCGGAAAACAGTTTCATTTCCAGTGTTTGGATGTATTATGGAAAACTGTCTTTGTGTGTTTGGTTCATTTTCTGGAAAATGGATAGAATTGTATAATTAAACATTGTAATTGTTTTATTTAAAATATAAAAAAGTATAATAGTTATTAAAATAATGGTATTTAATAAAAAATAGAATTTATAAAAAAAAATTTAAAAAAATTTAAAAAAAAATAAATAAATAAATAAATAAATAATGTAGCAAAGGTTTTCGGCGGTTTCCCCACCTCCTTGGTCCATGGTCATGGATGATATGGCTTGGTTTTGGTTGAAAACATGCGAAACAGCTATTCTGGCGATTCCATAAAATGACTTACGGAAAAAAATTCTGTAAGTCATTTTCCGGAAAAATGAACTGATTTTCCTTGGTCAACGGAAAATGTTTTCCGTTGACCACATTTTCCAGACATTGCCAAACACAGAAAACTCGGAAAACATTTTCCTGAAGTCATTTTACAGGTTACCAAACACACCCTTAATCTCATTTCAGAATCTCCACCATTTTCTGGTGTAGCCAAACTGTGTAAAACAGCAAAACAGATATAGAAACATGTAGACCATCGCCCATTCGCCCCCATGCTTGACCACAGTCGCAGCACAAGGATCGGAAGAACCCTACAGCTCGTAGCTTTGATGTAAAAAGATTGGAAGCCTGTCAGACAGCCAAGGGGCCATCCCAACCGTGGTTCCACAGCCGGAAACGATCCTCTACGGCTCCGACCCGCGAAGGTGCGGTGCTATTACTCACGCTCTAGCCCCCTGGCCACAGTTCATCCACCAGGCTTTATTTCCTGTCTCCTTAGAACTCAAGGATACAGAGGTACGAGCCTATAGAACAGATCCTGTTCAAGTAAGGTCGTGCCTGAACTTTACAACTGGAATATTATATTTGGGTTTCCAGACTCATAAGTGTTCGGTGTGGGATAGTTTGAAGAATGAGAAGAGTAGAAACCATAAATTTTTTCGGACCTCTCAAGTTTCTTATAAGGCAAAAGGGTCAAATAAACTCATGTACTAAAACTGATTGTTCATCCAACACCATGAACTAAAATATGGTCCATCTAAATTATTATACTCTTAATTATTTTTCATCTAACATTTTTAGCCCATTTCTAACAAGTAACACATCTAATTTGTTGACATGGAAAAATAAAATAATAAAAAAATGATGACATGTTATTTATATGAATGTTTTGGATGATTTTACCCTATTTCATTAATGAAGAAAATAATTTCTTGCAATGAAATAGAGTAGAAGTCAAAGTTGTTATATAATGTTTTAATTACAGTGTACCGCACGACTGTGTATGTGTAGTGGGATATTCAAAGTTGTTCGGAAATGAAATTACATGAAAATCGATATATTAAAATTAAATATAATAACTTAAATATTATATTGGGTAAATTTTATTATTTTTTTTAAAAAAAATAATTTAATTTTTATATATCAATTTTCATGGAATCTCATTGTCAAACGACGCTGAATACCTCGCTATACATATACAGTACACTCCGCTATACATACACAGTACACTATAGTTGAAACTTTATATAGTAACTCTGATTTTTGCCCTATTTCTTTCCAAACAATCATCGAAAAATACAATATCCAAAAATCCAAAAATCCAAAAATATTAATTTATTTTTAAAATAAAATAAAATTTACCCAATAATTTAATTTTCATATATCGATTTCCATGAAATCTCATTGCCGAACGATAATGAATACCCCGCTATACATACACTCATGTAGTTAAAACTTTATATAACAATTTTGATTTCTACCCTATTTCATTGCAAGAAATTATTATTTTTTCATTAATTAAATATGGTTGAAATCATCCAAAACATCCATATAAATAACATGTCATCATTTTTTCTAATTTTATTTTTCCATGTCATCAAATTAGATGGGTTACTTGTTAGAAATAAACTAAAAATACTAGATGAAAAATAATTAGGAGTATAATGACCTAGATGAACCATATTTTAATTCATAGTGCTAGATGAACAATAAATGATAGTACATGGGCCTATTTGAACCTTTTACCTTCTTATAATCTCAATTGGACCCTAAGTTTTAGCAGAACCAATGTTATTCATTATTAATTTATTATTATCTGCCTATGTAGGTATGCACAATTTTCGATATTTTGGGCGGCAGATAATAATGAATTTGACAGATTTTCAAAATCACTTTACACGACAGATAGTATAAGTGTATAACCATCGACCAAGTGGAATTTGGTAAAAATTGATATTCAGATAATGTGTTTATAGTTAATATATTATATATCTTTAATTAATAAATTATATTTTACTATAATTAACATATTATGTATATAATTTTAATACATTATGTATCTATAGTTAATAAATTATGTAATTATAATTAACATATTATATACAAATTAATCTTATTTGGGGTCTTCGAGTATAATAATTTTATTATATTTATTATTCATTTTTATTTTATTTTATAATAATTTCGAGTGTATTCATAAATTATAGGCTGGGGTTCTCCATGTGAGCCTGGTTATTATACTAAATATAATCTTATTTTTATTATACCCGTCAAGCCTCGTTAACATAAATACAAAATACAAAATGACATTCACATGTGAGCCTGGTTATTTATTTTATCGAAATTAAGGGAGTGTATTCAATCTTAACTTTTATAGACTTTGAAAGACTATTATAAATTTTAAAATTTTGAAAGTTTTAATTCAAATTTTTAGGGAGTCTTTAAAAGTCGAGTAATATTCAATTAAAAAGTTTAAAACTTTACACAACAGATGTATTAATTGTTCTACCATGGACGAAGATAGATCCTAGTCTAAAATGACATTCAGATTATGTGCTTGCAGCTAGCATATTATATATCTTCAGTTAATAAATAATGTGTCTACTAGAATTAACATATTATGTATATGCAATTAACAAATTAAGTGCATGTATGTAAAAAATTATGTGTCAGCAGTTAACATATTATGTGCGAGTTAATGTCATATGGGATTCTCCAAGTATAGTAGTTTTGCTACATTTAGTCTTAAACTTTAAGTTAATTTAATCACATGTGGTCTTTCAACTTTCAAATTTTAACCAGTCGTGATTCTTCTTAATGGACGAATTTGTCCTTACTTTACACGGCCTAAATGACTAAAACTAGCGAGAGGACCATGAGTGGTTAAATTTCGAAAGTTAAAGGATCACAAGTGATTAACTTGAAAATTTAAGACTAAACATGGTAAATTCAGTACACTTGAAGGACCCAAACGATATTAGCTCTATTATGTATTTATGTGCCTTCAATTTATTTATAAGTACATATTCGAAATGCACATATATGTTAATTGCAAGCACATAATCTATTAATCTGAATGCCATTTTTTACCCTCATCGACAGTAAAAAAAGAAAAAAAAAACAATAGGATCTCTAATAACTAAGAATTGCCAACCAAAAAAAAAAACCCTCATAAAGCATAAAAATCATTCAAATTAACTCTGACATTAATGCATTAAACTCGAGAAATACAAAGAAATAATCTAATTAGCGCAAAATATGTTAGTAACAAACTAAACAGAAATACCAAATATGTGCTAAATAACTAAATAAGTCTATGCAATATTCCTTTCTAAAAAAAAAAAAGAGTCTATGCAATATTCATGTTCATAATATGCAACCATGAAAGTTTTAAGAATACATTCAATATTTAATAATTAATGTATATAAAACTATATATCATAAGATTAAAATAAAATATGCATATGTATTCAGTAATGAAATTGATAGACATATTAGAGATGAACCCGAAACAAACCGAGCCGATAGAGCAGAGCAAGACAAGTCCGGTTGAACCCGAAGCCTCCAGGTTGATTGGTTGAGTCCCGTGCTCGGCCTCATCTGCCAAAATCAAGCCCATGGCTCAACCTCAGGTTGCCAAGGCCGAGCCCTGCTCGGTAGAAGTAAACAACCCCATTTAGCACCGTTAACTTGTTGGTGCTTGGTCAATTATATTGTTCAACACGGTTTAAAGTGTGATTGTAGACGCATCTTAAAATTTTTGCAATCCCATTGCAATTGTTCCCACCACTCTTGTTCCCCACTTATCCACTGAATACCCTCCCCATTTTGGATGCCAAGAGGTAGCTTCCACAACTTATTGCATTCTGTTACATCAAGATGCTTCAAAATATGCCATGATACATCTGCTTTGCATATTTCCCCTAGTAACTTAAGTCTTTTCAGTTCCAGTGATTCCAGCTTTGGAACAAAGTTGTCCACAGATACATTCTTAAATACTTCTGTCAATTCCTCACATACCCGTATTCGAATTACTTCCACTTCTTCAAGCTTTTGAAGAGTGTTGTCCATTGCCAACAGATTCTCCAAGTCATGACACTCAAGTACATCAATGTATTTAAGCTTAGCGAAACGCAGGCCAAGAAAGTTGCTGAAGTCTGAAAGGCTTTTCAATCCGGTTAAGCCGTGAAGAATAAGTTTCTCTAAATTAGGCAGCAAGTCACTACCATTCACATCACACCCCAATTGATGATTGAAAGAGATGCAACAACCAGCTATGCATAAGCACTTCAAGTTAACACAGGGGTTAAGGTTGCCAAGCATGAGATCAACTCCTTGACAGTACATGATTTTGCAGTCAAAAGCATGTTTTAACAACCACCCAACCGGTTCGTCTCTTGAGAAAGAAACATAATAAAAGGACACAGACTTGGTGTTGGGTTGATATGGTGTATATACTGAAAACCAGTGATCTGGATTTTCAGCAATGACATTAACTGTGAAATTTTCAATTCCCTTGAGCCTAGAAACACCTTCCCTAGTGACACCAGGAATGCATTTCAAGTCTATGTAAACAGAAATTACCCGTTGTAAGCATAGCAGCTCTTCGAGTGGCAAGCTGTTTTCCTCATTTGTTATCCTCATTCCCCATTTGGTGGCACTATCCGTCATGTTTAGATATTCCAAACTCTGTAACTTGGAAATTTTGTCAGTGGGAAACTTTTGCAGCATACGAGTGCGGGATAAGTCCAATTGCCTTAGGTTCGTTAGCTCCTCAAAGTCGTCTGGCAATTTGGTGATGGCACTGCCACTGCAATCAAGCACTTGCAACGCTCCAAGTGCTGCCAAGCATGGTAACTCAGAGAGCTCATTACACCCTCTTAAAATGAGAGCTCGAAGCCCGCGGAGTTGAAGAAGAGAGTGTGGCAAGGATTTGATTTTGGTTGCACTCAATTCCAAAATTTTTAGCTTTTGGAATCCTTCCAAAAATGAGCATGGTACCACTTCAAGGCTCTTGTTACCTTGTAGAAACAAAGTGGATGTTTCAAAACATTGTACCTTGTAATCCGGCAACTTTTCAACATTATTATTCATGAAAGAAACTCTCTTTACTCTGTTGTTGAAACCATTCCACAGTTGGGTTTGTGATGCCTGTGAATGTGTCCTCCCAACACCAGTACAGATAAAGGAGGATTTACAGTACCCATAATCCTGATGATCTAAAGAAGTTGTTGTTCTTGCTGCTGTTGCTGCTATCCATATCCCAACATCACGAACTACATCGTGCATCTTCACTGTATTTGTAGAAGACCCTTCTTCTAGCAAACAACAGTCTTTTAAACTCTCAACAATTCCACAACACGAATTGTGTAATTCCTCATAATTTCGCCGCTCATCCAGTAAGCCTTCAGCAAGCCAGTATTGGACTAGCCTATAAGTATCAACTTCATAGTGCTCCGGAAACAAGCAGAAAAACAAAAAGCAAGATTTCAATTGCTCGCCTTGTAAAGAATCGTAGCTCCACTTGAGTTTCTTGTATACATCTTCTTCAACACCATGAAGATGAATAGGCTCTGATTTCTCCAAGGCAGCCAGTGCATTCTTCCATAGTGAAATCTGTCTCTTTTTCATTAGTGATGCCCCTATAATGGTTACAGCAAGAGGCAAACCATCGCACCGCTGAACAATGGCTTTCGCCAATGGATTAATCTGGTCATCATTCACCACTTCCTTCCCCACTCTCTGAGCAAACAACTCCCAAGCTTCGTCGGGACTGAGACAACGCATTTCCAGATGGGTTTCAATCAACATTTGTTGACAAACCTTAAATTCTCGAGTTGTCAGTATGATCTTACTGCCACTATGATCTGTACCCTGAGGAATCCCAACATGGTCTAGCTCAATTTTTTCCCATACATTATCCAGAATCAGAAGAAAATTTTCTCCTTTAAGTTTATTGTATAAATGGCTGGCCACACTCTCTTTGCTCTCTCCCTCGCTGATCTGTAAAAACAACCGCTTAGCGATTTTTGATTGCACACTCTCCACGCTTGCATTTCGGGACACTTCAACCAATATTACCATGGTGAAAATTTTGTTTTTTGGAGGTTTGCTGAGCTGATTATTCAAGTTCTTGACAAGAGTAGTTTTGCCTACACCTCCCATGCCCCAAACACCAATCCTCTTACACTCCTTTTTCTTCAACAGATCCATCAACTTCTCCAAAATTCTTCCCCCAATGGATTCATCGTCGATTAACACCACCCCAGTTTCCTGAACTGGTCTAGGAATAGGACCACGCGAAAGCGCTGTTGCGTTCTCATAGGATTCGCCCTTTTCAATCAGTTGCTTTGCTTCCTGTATCAGTCTCACTATCTCGTTGCTTAATTTCCAGTGCAGTGAGCTTGCACAACAACAGCAAGAATAGGCATCTCTAGTAATGCCACTTGCCGTTACAGTTGAACGCACAGAATTGAAATTTTTCTCGAGTTTTTCGACTCGGCTTAGCCAATCTTGCACTTGAGTTGTTGGTAACCGGTGCCGCAACTGATCATCGTCTATGTCTTTTCTCAGGCGAGATTCTAGAGCCGATACGCGCTCTTTTTTGGTCTCGAGATCCTTGTAATTTGAACTGATCTTGCGCACATTCTTGATCCTAGCACAGATGGATTCCAAGTGCAGAAGTCGATAAAGCTCGGTCACAGTTGGGCTAACAATTGCAGCCAGTATTTGCAGCAGTGCCATGGCCAAGTATCGAATCAAATACAAATTTTTTCGCCTCTGATCTTAGCTTGGAACTAAAATTATTTAGATATGATGATTACACACAGTATTTGTGGCTAACTGAAAGTTGTAGTGGAGTATAGTAATCTTATCCTTGTGGTAGACCCAGTCTAAAGAGATTGGAGGATTGAAATAAAAGTCTACCTTCCAAATCTCTTTCATTCTGGCTCCATTTTCACCAATAATGCCTTCGTCGGTCGATTCATTTCATTTGGACAAATCTCTCTCTCCCTCCCCCTCTCTCTCTCTATAGAATTCAATTCGCGTGGGGTAGACACGTGCGATTGTGCGGTTAAATGAAAGTCATTCATCTTGTTAAGATCAACGTCCATGGTTAACAACGTTTTAAAAAAAAAAAACGTCATGACAATTTGATCATTTTTCATATGTAGGGCTGTTAGCGAACAGAGCGTTCGACAAACTACTCGTGTTCGAGCTCGATAAGCGTTCGTTTATGTTCGTTTATTAAGGTAAATGAACATTAACAAACAAAATTTAGAGCTCGGTTAATAAACGAACAGAGTATGAACAGTGGTAAACTCGTTTGCTAAGTGTTCGTGAACAAGCTCGTTTAATGTTCGTTTAATAATGTTCGCAAACATGTTTATAAACATATATATATATATATATNTATTATGGAAGCACTTGTGTAGGAAAATGGCTATGAAGTTCTTGGATCTCAAAGAAGAAGATGATATTTTCCTTCTCTCTTTTTCCTTCTCTTAATTTCGAAAATGGGGAGGGATGGGGAAGACTTGGAGCTTAAGCTAACTAGCATGGCTTATCCCATACTCATCCTTGATATTTTAGTTAATTATTTACCATGTGGTAAATAATTGTGACACTTGTCACAACCCCATGGTATGCCTTGTAGAGTAAGTTTGCTTTGTCAGTTAGGGATTAAATCAGATAAAAGTCTGGAGGAATATAACTTAATTCCGGAAAAATTTTAATACCAAAATTATTCTAAAAATAATCCCGTCATTAACCACTAAAATAGGACAATTTTTCGGTATCTCGCGAAATACAGTGGTACGAAGGTCCGTAACAAATTCACTCTTACAGTCCGTTTAATTATCACTTGAACTAAATGGGAAGTTCAGGCTTAATCGTATCATACTTAATAATCCATTCTCTAGGGAAATTCGAACGGTATATACATCCTTAAAAAAATTTCGGTTCGTGACCGATACGTAGATCGCAACTTATTAATAACTAGTCTCACTTATAAAAATCCTTCTGAAGTACCGAGAAATCATCTCATAAATGTCATATCCTAGAAAATATTTTTCGAACCCTAAACT
>NXFB01001229.1:4481-22942 GCA_002525835.2 Ipomoea batatas
AAAAAAAAAACAAAGTTACAAAAATAAAACTTGATGAATTAAGACTTTCCCTAAGAAAACTCATAATATAATTTTCTTTAAAGTTTTTAAAAGTCTACTCAACCCCTTCCCAAAGATTTTTTACTTGCTCATAACCAACACCCCATGGGCTCATTCAATTATAATGTTTAAGACTAATTTAATAATTAGCTTCCAAACTTCTCATCAATAATATTAAGAATAAAATATATTATTATTTTGAAATATGTTCTATATAAAATTACAATAACTAAGGTATACCATGTCACTTAGGCATTAGAAGGTGGAAGGCATGGCCTTTATACCAGGATTGGAATTTTCACATTGTGTATAGTGTCACTCCAAATTATAGACCCAGATAAACGCCCTTTAATATCTTTTGGATAACTTCCTGACAAAGTAACCTTGAAAGATTTCTTCTCATTCTTGTTTTTGAACAATAAAATATTGGGAGAAACCTCAATAGATAGATTCTTTGGCGATTCGATTTGCACCTTGTAAGTTGCCGAACCTTCCCCAACATTCATAGCAGTACGATGATATACACCGTCGAAATTGGTAATGTTAAGATTTGCTCGGACATCAAGATTAATGGTGGGGTAATTGAGTCCATCTTTTCCAGTTGGTAGTGAAATTGTTGAGCAGTCATTGGTTTTGTTACCCGTTATTTGAACTAATCTGGAACCATTGTATCCAATCTTGCAGAGGAAACTTATGTAAGCAGCTTCATCGATGTCGAAAACAAGCCCGGGATTCAATGTTGCTGTCGGATCAACCATTCCAGCTCCATATGCATATTCTTCATCCTCGTCCTTCACCCGTAGGGGTTTTGCTATAGTCGATACATGTAAGATAATGTTACAACGTACATAAACCCAAACACATATTATTCCAAAAAAATCAGAAATAGTTATTATATGTAGGACCACTCGGGATGGCATCAAAGCTAGCTAACCTGTAGTCATCAAAGCTGACTTGATTATAGCAGGTGACCAATCAGGATGGAAAGACTTCACATAGGCAGCAACAGCGGAAACATGAGGACAAGACATGGATGTTCCCGACAAAACGTTGTAGTATGAGGTTCTTGTATCATCTACATCCCCACTTATAGAAGTCAAAGGTGAAAATGCAGCTAATATGTTCAACCCTGGTGCTGATATATCAGGCTTTACATGTACAACAACACTAAGATATGTGAGATGAGATTGAGTACATATAATATATGGTTTCATTTTCGTGACAAATAAATAGAGAATCAAAATAAAGAATTTAAACAATTCTGACCTTTAAGAGGTTAGAGGCTAGATTTTGGGGTCCTCTAGATGAAAAAGAAGCCACGAATGGCTCTTCAACATTGACAACTTTTGTTGGGTTAATCATTGCCGTTGGTTGCCTGTATGGATATTTTTGTGTAATGCTATATAATATATTATTAAATTATAAGTGCTATAAATTTTTTTATGAAACTTACATGGTCAAGTTGATATATTTGCCAATTTTATCGTTAAACTCTGAAAATTTGATAACAGTAGCGGGTAGTCTAAAGGGAAATGCAACATCCAAAAAATCATCAGTTGAAAAGATAATTCCTTTGGCTTCCGCACCCTGTATAATCTGATCTTGTCGATATGAAGCTAGGCAATACAAAATCTTGTCCTTCACTTTACTTTTGTCAGGTAGACCAACGTTACAGTTCCTGTATTAACATAATATTCTTCCAATCTATAAATTAATGTGGTTGAAAAGTGAAAATTATAGTAAATTCTTTTAAAAACAAATTATAGTAAATTCTTTTAAAAACAAACATTTATAGAATAAAAATAAATAAATTTAGAAGTCTCTAAAGTAAATGATTAAAACATAGTGGCTTGTCACATTTGGGTACTTTGTTTGTTCCAAAAATAAATAAATAAAAATAAAAAAAATAAAAATAAAAAGAAGAAGAAGAAGAAGAAGCAGAGGAGAAGGAGGAGGAGGTTAAATGTAGAATTTCTTACACGCTTAAATCTGCTTGTGTTCCATTTATAAGTGAGACTGAACCGGTATTGACTAAGTTGATAGAAATTCCCTTTCACACAAAAAATAATAAGATGAGAGATGGAATTGATTAATTTATTATGTTAGATTAAAACTGTAACTATCTCATAATAAATTAATGTGCTGATCGAGGGAGGGGCTTACAGAGAATGTTTGTCCATCACCCAATTGAAGTTGAGTCTCCAGGTGTCGATTGGTGGAAGCAGCGGCAACCGTGAGGATCCAAGGAGCCACATTTTCAACCGTGTTCCACAAGCCACTATTCCCGGCGGAACAAGAAGTGAGTATCCCCTTTTGCATGGCATGGAAGGAGCCAATTGCCGTTGGATCATTATTGTAGGATGTCGCCGTGGCGCCTAGGGACACTGATATTATATCCACTCCGTCAGCAATGGCGGCGTCAAACGCTGCGAGGATGTCCACGTCCTCACACAAGTTTCCGTCGCACGCCTTGTACATAGCTATACGCGCCGCCGGGACTCCGCCGCGGGCTGTTCCGTTGAGGAGACCGTAGAGGTTTGCGCCTTGGTGCAGTGAACCGGCGACGATGGAAGAGGTGTGGGTGCCGTGGCCATCGAAGTCGGCGGGGGAAGTGCTCTTGTTATTGGGATTAACTAGGCTGAAGGCTTGGGCACCAATGACTTTGCTGCAAATATATTCACATTTATAAAATCGCAATCATTATATATTTTTTTAGGATAAATCTCAATCATTCAAACCAAAGAAAAGGGAAAAAAAATTAGAAATATAAGTCAAAAGATATTATAGTAAGATTAAGGGCCATGTATTATCATTGCCCGCAGGGTCCACCCAAGTTCGCTCCAAGAGGCACAAAAGCTGGCCCAGCGGAAATGCGGAAATCAAATCCAGGTTCTCCCGAAATTCTTCTCATAAAGAGAGCTCACTTGCCAATTGAGCTACCCATTGGGTTAAGTTTTACTGTTTTAATAACCAAAATAGTTAATAAGATTGTTGACTTAATAACTATATGGTTACAATTTGGCTCTTTAACAGGAAAGACATATCGTCATTTTTTGTTTGAACTGGTAAATTATGAGTAATTTAAGTTGATTTATCTTCTTGTGATCCTTTGACATTAGGATAATAAGGCAAGTTCACACTCTTAAATAATCACTAGGGGTTTCCTCNGCAGTCCTCCTATAACCCTCTCTTAAAATGAATTTCTCATCACCCTAAAATGCTAATCCAGTCCCAAAACAAATACCCTTTATGATCCATTCAATGGTTCAAGTAACATTTGCATCCTCCATGACTACTAGTTAGATTTGTAAGCTAAAATAAACATTGTTCGACACTACTTCCTTCGACAACATCCCGAGCTAATCCCTATTATTCTAGATCAATGGCTTCAACACCAAAACTAAGAGATCTTTCACTTGAACAACAATACCGAGTATAAATTTAACAAGGTACCACTAATCCTCCATAACAACCAATAAATCAATCTATAATCCAAAATCCACACTATAATTGATTAATTCAACAATGGTGGCAAAAGAAGAAATGATTAATTCAACTACTTTGATCTTGCCCCATAGTTAATGCTTATCTTTTAGTATGGTCTGATTAATTAAACTGGTTCTAAATTTGTTGTAAATTAAGCAGAAGTCAAATTATTAATTAGATTTCAAAGTTAGGTTTAATTTCCTAATGTAATGAAGTATTAATGCTTCTTTGTTATGGATTAATGGACTGATTCTGGACTGCATCTTAGCTTGTTAATTAGATTTTGGTCCTAAGAGTGTTAGGATTAAGCAGTGTTGCAAAAATCCCGCCTAGGCGCCGATTAATCCTCGCCTAGGCGCTAGGCGCTGGTCGACCACCTAGCGTATCACATTAAATGGTGGTCTAGGCGGCTGGCCGACTAGGCGACCACCTAGGCCGCCAAAGCACCGCCTAGGCCGCTTAGGCGCTGACCGCCTAGGCGTCGACTAGACCGACTAGGCCTTCTAGTCGGTCTATTAACTATTGTTCTTTTTTTTTTTTTTTAATGGGTTATTTCACTCAAAACAACATCGTTTTGAGCGAAATAATCCTAAATTGTACAAACTTTAGATATTTTTTTGGTTAATATTTAATATTTTAGTATTAACTATTAAAGTATTATATAATTTATAATTATTAGTCTTTAAAAAATTAAAAATACTTAAACAAATTTTTAAAAAACAAAAATAAAATAAAAAAATACACGGACGCCTAGGAGCCGATTAATCCCGGCTAGGCGTCCTAGGCGCTAGGCTCTCCCCTAGCGCCTAGGGAGCGCCTAGCGATTTTTTCAACCATGGGATTAAGCACTCATTCGTTTAGATGGCGACCAGGCCAACTGGTCACCTTCTCTAGTCAACGGAGAAGGCGACCACTTGGATGTTTTCTCCAGTGACCTGGTGGGCAAAGGCTTGACTCGTTGGTTGGTTTACCAAAATGCTAGAAACCCTAAATTTGAAAAAAAAAAGACACTTTTACAAATATTTTCAATCAATATATTGGAAAAATAAGGGTTTTTTTTTCAATCAAAATACCTTTATACATAAAAAAAAAATCTACCGTGTCACCAATCTTAAGAAACTGCATTAACGAGTGATCACTGATACAATATAATTCAAAAATCAATTTCTTAATGGAGTCATTATCAATAGTTTATCATATGTGGAGGGAGACTTATTCTATAATTAGCAACTCTTCATTCTTGTCTTCTTGAAATTAGAAATCATATTCTTTCCCATTTAGACTCCTCAAAATTGTACTCAAATTTCCTTTGTCATACAGAGTTCTTGACAAGTTGATTTTCCATGCGATTGATAAGAATTATGCAGTAAAATTCTACAATACAATAATGTCAACACAAAAGTAAAAACATTAATAAATACCATCCATTCATCATTCGGTGAACTTTTCCTATCCAAACATTTTATTTCAAATTTCTTAAAACAATCTTGCATTGACTTCCTTGTTGGGAAAACATCTCATGGTATGATAGCTCTTTCAGCATGTGCTGCATCGAAATTAGAACAATAAAAACTTATTCATATATTGCATTTTTCAAATATTTAATAACTTAGTAGTATAAACTTGTTCAACAGGTAAATAATCTTGACATATGTTAAGCCATCCACACCCATGAAATTTTGGGTATTGCAAAATGATGTGGAAGAAAAAATAATAATAACTGCCATGTGGTGGCAAGTCTTTTTAAAAAAATTCTTAATCATTACTTTTATTTATTTTAATTATTATTAATACTTTATTGGTATATAATAATTTTTTAATAAGTTGTGAAAGTGGAGTTAGTTTTGAAAGAGGAGAGAGAATTGCATGGTTGAAGGTTGAAGGGTGAATAGTGAATAGTTGTAAATTTTTTGATGTGTCATTTTGAAAGTGAGAGAAGATTGCATGAGTGCGGATAGCCTTAGGTCTTTGTATCTAGGGGACGGGACATGGAACAATGCAGAAAATAGACAATATTAGATGCACATACACAAAATTTTACATACAATTTATTCATGTTTTTATTATGTAGATTCGTTTCATTAATTTATTAATTCATCATATTCTCTTTTGGCCCATAATTTCTTTTCATTCGAAATGCCAACAAAAAAATATTTTGACTTTTTAAAATTCATAAATGTGTACCTGCAGTGGTTGAAGGATTATTGTCATGATCGCTTTCTTCATTAGACTTTTGAATAACATCAGAGTCCCACATCTTCTCCCAACCTTCGCTAAAAAATGTGCCATCTCTCTCTGTACGTATGTGAACCCTCCATTGTTTACCTGACGGTCGCCTCAAGGTTGCAATCTCACCTAACAACTTTCCCATGTGCTTGACAAACATTGGTGGAATTAGCTTCAAAATGGCAAGAACATTGAAAAAGTTACTACTAATTAAATAAGTTTATTGTTTGGATATTTCTTTTTTCTATTTTTTTGTTGTCCCCATAAAATTTAATAATACAGAAAGTGAATAGATACACATTTCAAATAAATATCAAACCAAAAATAACCAAATAGAAATGATATATCATGCAACCCAACAATAACAGTATCTGGTAGAATAAATAACAACAATATAAATATCATAGATGTAGGCCACAACTCAAACTTTTCTACAACAGGTTCTATAGTCCTGACCATCACTAAATCTTCAACTCACAACCACATATGTCAACACCACATTCTCAAACTTTAACCCTAACCTCTAAAATTCAAGATCTACCACTTCACAATAAAAACTAATTTAAGTGAAAACTTGACAAAGTTTCTCTAGTACACGATGACCACAATAAGATATACAAACAAAAATCCACCTATTCAAACACAATGTACTCTAACTTGAACCCTACTATGTACCATGATAGATATACCCCTTAACTACCAAAATCAAATGAAAACGTACTCAATAAAGATTCTTTATGATAATAGTTATTTTTACTATAAACAAAAATTTAAAGAAGAATGTTGCGAATGATTCAGATATAATTACCTTTTTCTCCTTGTCGTCATTCCCTATAGTTTGAGAGATATGAAAATCATGAACTTCAAAAGTATAAGGGCTTTTGATCTTTTTGTTGCTTGAAGATTGACCTTCCCCTCCTTGATCCTTAGTTAGGTTTTCCATTTCTCACTCTTACACGCTATGATAAACAACAATAAAATAAAATAAAATAAACAGTAATAAAGTGCTTGTAGGATTCTTAATTTAGGTGTGTGTAGATATATAGTGGCGGAACCAACGCAAGTGAAGGCGGCCCAAGCTCATTCAAAATTATTTTTTAAAAAAATAAATCTAGTATAGGTCTAAAAGAGATATATATATTTATGGTTAAAATAGAAATTTTTTAAACGTTCAAAACCGAAAAGGAAACAAATAAAGTGATGATTAAAATAAAAATTGCTACTAAAATTTATTGACTAAAAAGTGAAATAAACCCCAAATGAGTAAATTGGAATTTCAAATAGGTTGACATTTATTAGCTAATTACTTATTACTAAAAGAAATTTTATTATAATTCGTCATATTTGGCAATAATAATTTATTTCCTAAATTAAAAAAATAGCAATGAAAAAGATAAATTTATTGTTTGATAAGCGATACAGTTGGCAATTTGGTATAGATAATCAATTACGGGAAAATTACACTTTTAGTCAATTAGGCTTGAAGATTGACTTTTCCCTTGATTGTTAGTGAGGTTTTCTATTTTTTATTTTTTTTTGCGTATTAGTTATTACACCGTAAGATATATCACAATAAAAAAAACCTATAGTGTTTTTAGGACTCTTAATTTATGTCTGTGTAAATTATTTAGGGAAATTAGATCAATTTTTTTTAGGAAATTAGGACAAAAAATAATTAGCCAATTAGAAAATGCGAACCACAAACTCTTCTTCTACACCCTTCATCTTCCTTCTCCCAACCAAAGCATAGCAATAACTTCACCATTTCAACTCAAAAACACAACAAATAACACACATAAATACATCATTTCAATAACTTAACTAGATGATGGAAGGGGGGAAAGGAAGAAGAAAGTTACCAAGTCTTGGGCCTAGGGTTTGGAGAAGAGAAGTTTAAATCAAGAAGAAAAATTTAGAGAGAGAGACTTACGTGAGAGAAGGAGAGAAATTGTGGGCGGAAAAATGAGAAGGAAAATGGGGAAGACATGAGTAATGCTATTTATATAGGTAGGATTTTTGAGGGAAAATTGTAATTATTAAATTTTAGGGTAAAAATACGGGTTAGAGATTTGTGCTCATGATAAATTATTTGACTTAGGAATATAAAGTATATTTGTGCTCAAACTTTGATAGTTATAAAAATGATTTTAGCCGGTTGTTATGACATGGACCCAGGTCCACCTTGCATGGTGGACCTGGGTCCATGTTCACAATTTTAGATCTCTATATTCACAATTACAAAACTCTATATTCACAATTTCATAACTCTATATTCATAATCTATATTCACAATTTCATAACTCTATATTCAACAGTATAACACAATTTTTGAATCTATATAGCAAAATTGTGAATATAGAGTTCAAAAATTCTGAATATTGAGTAATATAATTTTGTATATTGAGATCTAAAATTGTGAATATGGACACGGGTCCATAGCATAATTTGCTTTTGCTGATGCTAGCAAGCTACTCTCACATAGATTTTGGATAGAAATTTTGTTATCATAAAATAGTTTATTTAATGCCTAAAATAAAATAATTGATTTTAATAGCATTTAACCTAAAAATATTCGTGAATGAAAATTAAATTTTAATTTTGTAAGTATTTGTATTAAAGTAATATCATTTATTTGTAATATTTTGCAGAGTATTATAGATTGTGAGACTGACATTGTGAGAACGATATTTATGACTTGAAGTGTAATTTTTATTTTTTTTTAAGGTTGGGAACCCAAAGAGAAATAAATCATAGATAACGATTAAACTACAAATTGTTACTTTTTTTTAGAATGTACAAATTGTTACAATAAGTGATAAAGTGACCAAAAAGAGAAATATTTAGATGAGAAACTTTAATTTTGTTCATTGATTGATTTAATCTGAATTTGAAATAGGTTCATAATTATTAGCTAATTCTTTATTAGGAAAAGAATTTTTTTTAAAAAATATTTTTTGAAAATAATTTCATTCTTAAATAAAGTAAATAACAATATAATGAAAAACATAAAATAAACGTTTGAAAAAAATGCAATAGTAATCTCTAGTCTCTAATGAATCACCATGGTATGTTATGTAGTTCTTTGTATCTTAAGATGAATACTTTTATTTTGGATTACTGAAATCCGAACAATATAATTTTGAAACCATGATTTCTATATTCATATTCTACAATCGCTACAACTAATAGACGTGTGTCATAGAGTACAATGAATGGTCTTTTGATGTCTAGGTTGCGAGCTGGGGAGAGGATTTACCAGATCATGGGGTTCTTACCGTTTTTCTTGTTAAAAAAATTATCATTATTATACGATTTACTATTTTCTATGGCTCATAAATGTTTATTTAAATTTAATAATACTAATTCTATAATTGGTCAGATAAAATAAGGAGCAGTTTCAATTGCTCAGATAACCACTCACGTTGATGGAACTGTGAGATGGTTTATCAACCACTCAGAGTCTCTGGTCCTCTCCCTAACCTTCCGCAAAACTAAAAACTCTCTCCCCATCAGAGTTCTTTAGAGTAAGGGAAATTGCTTAGGGTCTGGAGGGAGAAATCAAGTCTCCCATTGAAGCATCTGCAGTGAAACCATGGAGCCAAGTATATTCATTAAACGCTAATTTAAGTATTTGTGAAAATCCCTAAGGTACAGCTTAAGATTTGACTTACATTTGGTATCACATCCAGGTTTTAGAACATATGATTTTTCATATAGAATGATACAATAGACAGTTTTTTTTTCGTACTGTTGATGCATGAGGAGTATTTTCGCAGTGAAGTTGTTTTTCTGTTTATGTACACTGCTTTGTACGAAGATGTTTTGCTATATGTAATATGTACGCATCACTGCAATTCCTATGCTTAAGTTTGAGAAAACATGTAGCTTGCGCATGAGCATTCCTATGCTTAAGTTGAACAAGAAATAGAAGAAGCCAAAGAAGCAAACGCTAAAATGGCTGAAGCATTAGCTAGGCTGGTATATATTCAACAATAAAATATAATGGATGTTGAATAATTAAAAGCAGAAGAAGAAATTATTTTTTTTTGAAAACCCAGAAGAAGAAATGATTAATTCAACTACTCTGATCTTGCCCCATAGTTAATTTTTTTTTTTTTGGTGAATTTTCCCCATAGTTAATGCTTATCTTTTAGTATGGTATGGTTAAACTGTTTCTAAATGCGTTCTAAGTCAAATTATTAGCTTTCAAAGTTAGATTTTATTTCTTAATGTAATGAATGTTCTAATATTTCCTGGTGTTCTTGAAACTATGCTTCTTCGTTATGGATTAATGGACTAATTTTAGAATGCATCTTAGCTTGTTGGATGGCGACCTCGATGGTCCCCGATTACCTCCAGAAGTAGTCAAAACATTGTCTAAACAACGCTGAAATCCTAGTGCATACTGTCACAGCTCTCTATATATGATGAGTGTTGTCTCATATCTAGAAATGAAGACCGTCATCTCCAATCTAAAAACAAAACTCTTTTTCTATAGAACATAAATGACTTGAAACCCAAGGAACTCTTTGTTTTAAATTTGAAAATGAAAAATGAAGTCATGAAGAAGATAACTTTTTCGCTGTTCACCGCAGCTTCCACCATCAGAGATGAAGAATTATTCCCCACAATGATTTTTAATCTTTTAGACACTGACTTGAATTATTCCATACCACTTTGACTGTTTATGCATATGCTTCCATGTCACTTTTATTACATATGTAGTATAATAATTTATTTTTTTTAAACATACAAATAAAGAATTTAAATATGAGAAAAAAAAAAACCTTGATGTATGAGTAGTGTTGTTTCTAATCTAGAAATGAAGTGCGTCGTCTCCAATCTAGCTAAAGACAAAACTCTTGTCCGGTAGACTAGAAATGACTAGACACAAAGAACTTTTCGTTTTAATGTGAGATTGGGAAATGAAGATTATATCTTTGTCGCTTTTCTCATCTCAACATAAGAGATGAATTGGATAAGCTAAGGTTGCTTATAATTCCTACAATGTTTTTGACTTTTTAAAAAATTTTATTTTATTTTACAAATTCCAAAGGATGCTATATCATTGCCACACCATTCTAAGACCTAGATGTTTAGCATCAAAAAAACAAATTAAAACAGAGGTACTAGTAAGTCAAGTAAAAAGTCTACCGAGTCAACCCACAACAAACTACATCACAAGGGAGTACAACGAAGAAATTACTAAAGCTAGAACTATACACTACCAATACTATTGTTGCCCTCGTCATGCTTCCGCAAGACCTGAAAAGGGCTAAGTTGAAAACATGAAAAATAGACAGTTAGCATAAAATGCTTAGAATGAACCACTCAGCACTATAAAATAGATACGCTTATATAAATTTTGAAAATACGGGGTTTTGTAATTAAAAATGGTTTGAACAAGGGATTTTAGAAATATTTAGTCCTAAACACTCTTAACTCAGATAAGATACCACATAATGGCCAAGTAAAAGGTTACAATATCATACCAAAGAGACACATGTATAAGCAAGCATAGATTAATAGTAATAATATGCATAAATAAGATTCCCAAAGAATATAATAAATATCAACAACTCAAGAAATTATATAGATAATTATGGATTTATGACTTAAATATATATAGTAATAGTCATATAGCCTCATACTATTCCATACCATCATAAATATCAAGTATATAAGTAAAATAATCATGTTTAGAACCAATATGGAGGAAACCAAGTCTAATCAACGGGATGAATGGATAATCAACTAAGCGATATCTAACAAAGAATAATAATTTCTATATTGAACCCAAACTACTCCTATGGAAATAGGACTGCTACCTTGCAGAACCCGTAACTGGGATTCCAAACCCAGTGGTTAGTAACCCCACCCCAACAACACAGCATGATTTCTACCTGGCAACTCGCATACAAATTTCCATACTACAGGATGATTTCTACATATACAATTTGTAGTGTATGACAGCTGATCTTGTAAGTTGTTTCATCTCTAACAGATACAATTCTCCATACTTTTTTTGGAGAAGGGTGCTTCCTTTTCTTGCCTATGACAGCAGATCTAGTAAGCTGATTCATCTTTAAAACAGAGGGAAACATCTTATGGTATGATAGCTCTTTCAGCATGTGCTGCATCGAAATTAAAACAATAAAAACTTATTCATATATTCCATTTTCCAAATATTTAATTACTTATTGGGAAACATCTTATGGTATAAACTTTATCAACAAAGTAAATAATCTTGACACATGTTAAGCCATCCACACCCTTGAAATTTTGGGTATTGCAAAATTATGTTAAAGAAAAAAAATTAACAACTGCCATATATGTGGCTACAAGTCCTTTGTTTAAAAAGAAATTTCTTAATCATTACTTTTATTTATTTTAATTATTATTAATACTTTGTTTGTAAACAATAATTTTTTAATAAGCTGATGTGATAGTTGATTTAGTTTTGAAAGATGAGAGAGAATTGAATGGATGAAGAGTGAATAGTGAAAAATTTTAAATTTTGTGATGTGGCATTTTGAAAGTGAGAAAAAGTTGAATGAGTGCGGATAGCCTTAGGTCTTCGTGTCTAGGGAGGGGACATGGACCAATGGAGAAAATATGCAATATTAGATGCGCACAAAATTTTACATAAAAGTTATTCATGTTTTTATTATGTAGATTCGTTTGATTAATTTAGTAGTTCATCATATTCTGTTGTACGTGAAAAATTAACTAATTTTTGGCCTGTAATTTCTTTTCATTTGAACAACAATACTGAATATAAATTCAACAATGTACCACTAATCCTCCATAACAATCAATAGATCAATCTATAATCCAAAATCCACATCTTTCAAAATCATATTCTAAAACTATTACCCTATTCTCTAACATCCTAGATGTATCAGACCACCAAAAAAAAAAAAAGTGAAAACTCGGCAATGCTTCTCTAGCCCTTCTTGACCATCACTAAATCTTCAACTCAAAACCACATATGTCAACACCACATTCTTAAACATTAACCCTACCCTCTAAAATCCTAGATCTACCGCTTCACAAAAAACTAAGTGAAAACTTGACAAAGTTTCTCTAGTACACGATGGCCACCATAATCTACAAACAAAAATCCACCTATTCAAACACAACGTATTCCAACTTGAACCCTACTATATACCATGATAGATATGCCCCTTAACTACCAAAATCAAATGAAAACTCAATAAAGGTTCTTTATGACAGTAGTTCTTTTTTATGAAAAATGAAATTAAAGAAGAATGTTGTGAATGATTCATATATAATTACCTTTTTCTCCTTGTCGTCATTCTCTATAGTTTGGGAGATATGAAAATCATGAACTTCAAACTATCATAAGGGCTTTTGATCTTTCTGTTGCTTGAAGATTGACTTTTTGCTTGATCCTTAATTAGGTTTTCCATTTTCTCCCTCTTACACGCTCCGATAAACCACAATAAAATAAAATAAAATAAACAATAATAAAATGCTTCTAGGATTCTTAATTTAGGTGTGTGTAGATATATAGTGGCGTAACCAAGGCAAGTGGAGGCGGCCCGAGCTCATTCAAAATTATTAGTTTAAAAAATATATCTAGTGATAGGTCTAAAAGAGATTTTTGATATTTTTACGGCTAAAACAGAAATTCTTTAAAGATTCAGAACCGGAAGAGAAACAAATAAAGTTGGCAATTAAAAGCAAAATTGCTACTACAATTTAGTGACTAAAAAGTTAAATAAACCCCCAGTATTTATATGAGAGCGTTTTGTTCAGTGATTGGATTAAATTGGAATTTCAAATTGGTTGACATTTATTAGCTAATTACTTATGGATTAATATTTGATGCACCGCCGATGTATAACATGATGTATAGATGCTATACACCGACGGTTAATGAGAAGATGCCACATCATTAAAAAAAAATCATTATTAACCGGGTCCTTTTTTGCAAAATATCTAAGACTTAGTATTTTATTAGGAAACTCTTTTATTTCTAATTAACAAAATATATCTACTTTCCTAAACATATTTATTACTTAATTATTATATATCTAATTTCCTACCCATTTTTAATTATTTGGGTTTCTCAGAGTATTTCAACCAGCATTGCTGGTGTTTGTGTTTATAAATATCGGGGGAGTAGCATCCTGTTTCCGCTGGGCAGTAAACCCATATGTTTCATTTCTTGTCGCCTGATTTGGCACGCTTGGCCTGCTCCAGACAAGCCCTACAACACTCGTATGCAGTGGACTTGGATCCATAGCATAATTTGCGGATGTTAGCCGGCAACTTGCAGACAGAGAGCAACATCCCAAAGTATTCAATTTTCAGTCTTCAACGGGAGTGAATATTTAGAGAAAAAAAAAAATGATTTGTTTGGAGAGAAATAGGGCTGGGCAGGAGCCATTTTTTATTTTTTATTTTTTAAATTTCACAAGTGATTTGAAATTTGAGAATTTTTGCTCTAGTTAGACAATATATGATTTTTTTTAAAAATTATTTAAAACATACGATGTCGGTTCTACATAGAACCGACGTCGTATGCCTTAATATTTAAAAAACAATATTTACGACGTCGGTTATTTCCATAAACCGACGTCGTAAATAATATATATTATTTTTGCTTTATTTTATTGACATATAACGTCGGTTTGTCAAAAACCGACGTTGAATGGGCGACGTAGTATCCTTTTTTTGTAGTAGTGTAAGCCACAAGATTCTGGAAAATAAAAAACATTTCGTTTTCCCGCCCATTGAAAACGCTGTCGTTTTAATCCTTTGCTTTACAAACTGTGTTGTTTTGATTAGGGCCATTAATGATGGCCGGTTAATTTAATTTGCAATAATTATTTACAACGTTTCGCATTTTTATTACGGCTAGACTCCTCGATTCACAATACCTTTTCGCATCTATCGACAGAGAAATAATACTGGTTGAGAGACTTGCCTACAAGTATATATACATTCTCTATGACTATAATGAATGGAAGTATTCGAATAGAACAAATACAGTGTGTGATTTCTGAGAGAAAAACTTTCTGAGTGAAAAATAATGGCTCCCATGTACATCCTTGGGCGAGATATTAAGACTAGGAACACTACTGCTGCTATGAGATTGCGCCTGTTACGTACCTATGATATTTTACATAGCAGATACAGTGAGAAAATCAAATCTAGGGAATGTGTATTCCATGATGAAGAGGTAACAATATTACTTTTACTTAAACTTTCTTCACTAACAGTATTTTTTTTACTCTAAAGAACTTTTGTTTGGTGTTATAAGGTTCGTATGTCCATTTTCATATTCCAGGGAACAATGTTTCTATTAGTAATGAGTTCATAGAAGGACATGTCTATTGCATAAGAAATTTCCTGGTAATCACTCCTATCTATACCTATATGACCTGTAGTAGTACCTTCATGTTGCAGTACTATCATAAAACCCTGGTGAAAGAATACAAAGGTGTAGATTTTCTTAGAAATTAAATATGTATCGTTAACAGAGTTTTACCTCAATCAAGACTCTAGAAGGAATTGATCAAAATGTTTTGATTGGTATGTTATACTCTTTTGTTATATTTTTCTACTTAAATAGTTAAATTAGTCTGATATCATAAGATATTGACTATATTTTTCTTATTGGCATATGTGATTGGTCGTGTGGTGCAAATCTTCTGCTGATCAATGGGAGGCCTTCTAAACGTGCACGGAAAAGTATTATAATATCACCCATCACCAATAGTATTAAAAATGTATAAAGATGTTGATTTTGGATTTTAGTAGATTTCGTTGTTGTTGTGGAGGACTAGAGAGTATCGTGGTGATTGATTATAGACTAGAGAGTGCCGTGGTGATTGATTATAGACTAGAGAGTACTATTTCAATTTTATCAAACATTTATTTTATCTTTTTCATTGTTATTTACTTAATTTAAGAATTAAAATTTTTCAACAAATAATTTTTTTTTAATTTCTATTGGCAATAGAGAATTAGCTAATAATTATGAACATATTTCAAATTCAGATTAATCCAATCAATAAACAAAATTAAAGTCTCTCATATAAATATTTCACTTTTTGGTCACATTATCAATTATAGTAGCAATTTGTATTTTAATTGTTATCTTTAATTTATTTCTCTTTGGTTCTCAACCTTAAAAAATTTTTTACACTTTAAATCATAAATATCATTCTCACAATGGCAGTCTCACAATCTGTAATACACATTAAACGATATTATTTTAATACAAATACTTACAAAATTAAAATTCCATTTTCAATCATAAATATTTATAGGTTAAACGCTATTAAAATCAATTATTTTGTTTTAGGTTATAAAAAAACTATTTTATGATAAAAAAATTCTCTATCCTAAATCTATCTGATTCTCTCTCTCTGTCTGCAAATTTTTATCAAACCAACACCAACTACGATCTGCAATGTTGTTGTCTGCAAGTTGAATACGATCTGCGGTGGCTCTTTCGATCTCCGGCTGGCTTCACTCAGGATGGCTGCGACGGAGGCTATCTCTTTCTCTCTCTGTCTTGCATTATCACTCTCTGACTCGGAATGGCTGCGACTCGGTAAGGTAAGTGGTGCTGGTGGTTGGTGTTGCGTTAAAGAAACCTGATGATATCACTCCTAAACGCTGGTGGTTGGTGTTGCGTTATCTTTCTCTCTCTGTCTGCAAATTATTATCAATCTCAGGAAAGAAGAGAGCTGGCGAGAGGAAGAATTGAATAACGCAGCTGGCAACAGGAAGAATTGAAGAATGGGTAGAGCACCCTGCTGTGACAAAAATAATGATGAAGTGAGCATCTTCCAGTCAGCTTCTTTGTAACTGATGTAACTGCCCAAGGGGCTTTCTTGTCTTTCTATCTATTTAGCGGTTTAGCAGTTATAACTGCTTAGTGTGTTTGTATATAAGCAAGGCTTAGCTCTCTGTAACAGACATGTTATTACGATGGAATACACTATACTTTTGTCCTCTTTCCTAGCCTTCATTACTACTGCTTAGCTGAGTCTGTGAACTCTCCATCCTCATCATGGTATCAGAGCGCCACCGGAGCTACGCGGCGGCGGTAGTGATGGAAGCAGAAAATCACGGAAGCCAAGCGGAGAATGCAGGAACATCTTCGAATCAGACAGCCGCGAATCAACGCAACGATGATTTTGATGATCCGTTCTACCTACACATTGCAGAAAACCCTAACCTAAGCCTCGTTTCTCCTCCTCTGACCGAATTGAACTATTCCTCTTGGAGCAGAACAATGAAAATGGCATTCGAGGTCAAAAACAAGTTCGGATTCGTGAATGGAGGAATTCCGAGTCCAAACGAGAATGATCCAAGGTTTGCGGCGTGGAGGAGATGCAATCGGATTGTGAGTTCGTGGATACTGAGGTCGATGAGCCCTGGTATTGCAGACACTATGATGTATTTCGACAAAGCTTCAGAAATCTGGAATGCTCTTCAAAAAAGGTATTCACAATCCGATCCTCATAGAATTTCTGAAATACAGAACGAGATTTTTAGAATTGCTCAAGGAAATATGAGTGTCAATGAGTATTTTACCAAAAGCAATGCCTTATGGCAGCAATTGAATGTGCTGAGACCTCTACTTCTTTGTGAGTGCACCCCTATATGTTCTTGCACTCTCTTGGTGAGAATGCAGAAAGAAAGAGAAGAAGACCAAATTATCCGATTTTTGGAAGGTCTCAATGAAGAGTATGAAACTGTTAAGTCTGGTGTCTTAGTAATGGATCCTATTCCTGACATTGAAAGAGTTCTCAACATGACTCTGAAACTTGAGAGGAAAATCAAGGGATCTCTGAGTCAAAAATCCACTGAAATCATTCAAGCAAATGTTGTTCAAAATCAGTCTGCAGAGGAACAATCTGTTGTGGCAGCCACAAGTTTTAATAACAAGAGAAGATTTCCTAACAGTGGAGGGAGAAATGTGCCTAAGTGTACTTATTGTAATATGCTTGGACATACTGTTGAGAAGTGCTATAAAAAGCATGGGTATCCCCCTGGGTGGGTAGCAGGTTATAAATCAAAGAGTAGACAGTTCCAAGACACACAGCCAGCTGCAAATGCTTCTATGAGTCAAACCAGTGATATTGGACTGTCCTCTGACCAATTCCAAAGACTGGTATCCATCCTGCAAAACCAAGATAAGGGAGGTCAAGCCTCAAGTAGTGCTGTTTTGACAGCTGCAAATTCTGGACTCAAGTCAGACTTCAAGGAAAATGAGGGAGCTCACAATGAAGGTAACATTACTTCTGCCCTCTATGTTAATACTGTCCTAAATTTGAGTGGAATGTGGATACTAGACTCAGGTGCTACATACCATATCACATGCTCTCTAGGATATTTTGAAACATATCATGAAATCCAGGGACTAAAAGTGAAGCTACCTAATAAAGAGTCAATCACAGTTAGTTGTATTGGACAGATTAGACTTGATAAGAACATAGTTCTTCAAAATGTGTTATACATTCCAGATTTTGCCTTCAATATTGTATCTGCTAGCAAATTAACTAAGCAGACAGGGTGTAAACTTGTGATGGAAGCTGATTCTTGTACTGTTCAGGGACCCCTTGGGAAAATGGCTGGTTTTGCTAGTGAAAGAAATGGATTATATCTGATCAATCACCCCCCTGCTGTCAAGTTGAGAAATCAAGATAATAGTAAATTTGTTA
>NXFB01001230.1:7978-18228 GCA_002525835.2 Ipomoea batatas
AGTCTATTCGCTAAGTGATGTGTGAGATTTTGTATGATTGATTCATACTGCAGAGTGAAGTCTATTCGATGAGTGATGTGTGAGATTTTGTATGATTGATTCATACTGCAGAGCGAAGTCTATTCGCTGAGTGGAGTTGTGAGAACTAACTGTCGGGTGTATCGAATAGTAATGTGGGTGTTGTGTTTCTCACGTGTGAATTAATGGATGTGTTGTGTGCCGAAGTTACTTATATAATGTGGTATTGTTTGTCGTTAGATTGATTGCAGGTAGACTGCGACTGTTGGGTAACGTTTATCTTACCCTATTTATTATTAATTGTTGTTTTTGAAAACCTTTGTTTACTTTCGAGTGACAATGGATTTCCTTACTTAGCCGTCGCGCTAACTACACTTCATTGTGTCGTTTATCAGATGCAATCTAGCACAGGTTCTTGCAGCCCTCCGGACTCAGATCCGTCTGAGTTCGAGTTCCCTATATATGATTATGATGATTATGCACAGTACCTATTAGATGGAGATCCCTATGCCCCTGGCTATGCACCCGACCCGCCGACGCTGACTCGTAATCCCGATCCTACTCCTGCTCCAGTCTCGCCAGAGGTACCTGTGTGGACCCCTGCTCCCGTCGAGCCTCTGTGTCCCTTCGATGCCCTACAGGCCAGTCATGGGTTCTATCCCATAGAGATCGTTCCTGATAGCTGTCCCCTAAAGTTCGTGGTTCATTATCCGTACCCATGGGATCCGAGTCCCCCGGATTACCATGACGAATGGATGATGTATATGAGCACTTGTCGGTTTCTAGACCATATTATGTGGTTTGAGGGTGATTGGCACATGGTTTGGGGCACCTATACGGGCCCAGTGTACCACTCACTAGACTAGGTAGAGTCTAGAGTAGGGGGGTTTCAGTTAGCGTTTTGTGTAAATGTATCTTTTGCTAACTCTGATGGTTGTCTAGCCAGGTCTCACTAAACTTTCTTGATGGGTTGTATTATTATTAAACCCTCCTTTGTTTTGGTGGCTTGTTTAGCTACTCTCTTCTCGATGCTATAAATGCTGCTTCTTTTAATGGGTATGTTAGATTTTGACGATAAGAAACACGATCCTTATCTTTAGTCAGTTAGCCTGTGCATCTAGAATAAATCCTATCTGAATAAGATCGGGTTTAGCCTAGGTGTGGCGGTAACTACTCCGGTGGTACGGTATAGCCGAGTCGGGGTGTTACAAGTTGGTATCAGAGCCCTGTTTCGAGTCAGAATTCTAGGTCAAACTTTTGTTCGAGTCGGCTCTAGTTCGAGTTAACCAAGTTTCAAAGTCAGCTTAGGTTTGTTAGGACTAATCTAAATCATTGTTACGATTCGGCGAGTACAAGATCAGAGTAGAGCTGGAACGGAGGTCGGGTGGCATAAGAAGGGGGCATTTCGCTTCTTACCTCGCAGAATCTTACGATTCTGATCGTGAAATAATGTGATCGCTATCTGTGTTTTCTTGCATGCGTTTACTTAAGCGGTTGTGAGTAAGCATGCTAGCATAGCGCGCTAATTATTAGTACGCTTTGTCGAGACCCTCGCTTAGAGGGTGTGATAAAGACGAACATTAGGAAAGACTGTATAGGACTTGAGTAGGTGCTATACTAACTGCTTAACTAGCTAATTCCGAGAGGACTCTTATACCTTGAATACTAACTTAGGATCATCGTTCAGTAAAGATGCCACCGAGACGGAATGCACCTGCGGAGAGCGAGAATAACCTCTCTGCGATAGATCGAATGGTTCAAGCCATAGAGAGGATGGCGGAGTTGATGCTAGCTCAGCAAGCTCAAAACCAAAATCAGGGGCAGCTGAGAGTGGATTATGCCAAAGCGATAGCCAGTCGACAACCACCGTACTACGCAGGCGAAAAGGACCCGGTGATTTTGGAAGAGTGGGTTCGAACCTTCGATAAACTACTCAACGCAGTGAATTGCCCTGCGAACCAGCGAGTATCCTCGGCAGTGTATTACCTGACAAAGGCTGCGGACAATTGGTGGGCGATGGTCGGACCGACTCTCCTGCAAGACCCAACCTTCGGTTGGGAGGAATTCAAGGTGGAGTTAAGGGAGCAGTTCTACACTGAACGCATCAAGGGAATTAAGTGTGAGGAATTCCTACGACTGAAACAGAAAGGAACAACTATTCAGGAATATTACGACCAGTATGTCGAGCTGATGCGGTTTGCCCAGGAAATCGTGCTGGATGAGGCGAGTAAAGCGAGAAGATTTGTTCGGGGATTGGACTGGAGTATAAGGGGGATGATCGCGCCTTTTATGTGCTCTACTTTAAAAGAGGCATATGACAGAGCGTCGGATCATTATCAGGTTTACCTGGACCAGCAGGAAGCCTATGGCCGGAATAAGAGGAAGGCTGACGACAATTCTCGGGAGTTTCCGGCGGGAAACAAGAAGGTCAATCAAGGCGGCTTTAACACAGTGCAGGGAAGAGGGGGATTCAATATGGGAAAACGTTCTGCTTGCCCGAGATGTGGGAGGGATCACCCCGGCGAAAACTGTCAGGGGATGAAGATCAAATGTTACCGGTGTGGTGTTTTTGGGCACAAGGCTACTCAGTGCCGAAATCAAGAAGGCAGTCCCCAAAAGCCCCTGCAGAATGAGAATCAGGGACGGAGATTCAATGGGAATAATGGCTGGAACCCCGCAGGTGCCGGAGGTCAGAGGACTAACTTCCCATCTGGGAATCCGGCGAACGCCACGCCCGGTTCTAACCACAAGGGAAAGCAGGTGATGGGAGAAAGCAGTGGAGAGAAACAAGGCAGGATTTACGTCGTTAATAGCGCTCAGGCTCAGGCTAGCGACGCCGTAACTGGTACTTTCCCCATAAACTCAGTACTTGGATTAGTCCTATTTGATACTGGAGCTACCAATTCATTTATATCCTCTGCATTCACTGATAAACTAAAGTTAAGACCTACGGCTAAGTTAGATCTCAACGTTGCAACGGCTTCAGGAGTAGTAGTATCCTGTAAGGATGGTTATGACGACGTTGCAATAGAAATAGCGGGATTTAACTGTCCCGGAAGTCTCATTCGTTTCGAACTCGAAGGCATCGATGTCGTACTCGGGATGGATTGGCTAGATAAGTACAAAGCTCAGATCGTGTGTAATGAGCAAAAAGTTGTACTGCAAGGACCGAAGGGAAGAAGAATATCCTACCGAGGAGTTGACAAGCAACCCGAGCCACGGTTGTTGACGATGCAGAAGTTAAAGAAGTGCGTTCGCCAGGGGTGCGAAGCATATCTTTGCTTGGTGCAAGACGCCGAAGTAGAGGAACTCGAGATGGATCGAATTCCAATAGTGCGCGAATTCCCTGACGTATTCCCCGACGATCTCACCGAGATGCCACTAGAAAGGGAAGTGGAATTCACCATCGATCTCGTACCAGGAACCTCACCTATCTAAAGGGCACCTTATCGCATGGCACCCAAAGAGATGGAGGAATTAAAGGTACAATTGGAAGAGTTGCTGGAGAAGGGATTTATTAGGCCAAGCGTATCACCTTGGGGTGCACCAGTACTGTTCGTAAAGAAGAAAGATGGGAGCCTGCGACTGTGCATCGACTACAGGGAACTCAACCGAGTCACAGTAAAGAACAAATACCCGTTACCCAGGATCGATGATCTATTTGATCAGTTGAAAGGAGCGGGCGTGTTCTCAAAGATTGACCTACGGTCAGGATATCACCAGGTGCGAGTAGCGAAAGAAGATCTACCTAAAACGGCGTTTCGAACAAGGTACGGGCACTACGAGTTCACAGTCATGCCATTCGGAGTGACTAACGCTCCAGGAACTTTTATGGACTTGATGAACCGAATCTTCCTTCCGTACTTGGATAAATTCGTCGTCGCTTTCATAGATGACATCTTAGTCTACTCTAAGACCACGGAGGAACACGAAGAACACCTCAGAACAGTGTTGCGAACACTGAGGGACAAGAAACTTTTCGCAAAACTTTCAAAGTGCGAATTTTGGAAAAGAGAAGTCGCATTTCTCGGTCACGTTATCACCAAGGAAGGAATAAGGGTGGATCCAACCAAGATACGAGCGGTAATCGAATGGGAAGCGCCCAAGTCAGTTACAGAGATCCGCAGTTTCTTAGGTTTGGCGGGTTACTATGGGAGATTTGTTCAAGACTTCTCAAAGATAGCAAGACCACTGACGAACTTGCTCAAAAAGACAACCAAGTATAGTTGGAGTGAAGAATGCGAGCAGGCATTCCAAGAGCTCAAAAAGAGGTTAACCACCGCTCCGGTGTTAACTCTACCTGTCGGAACAGAAGGTTATGAGTTGTACACCGACGCGTCTCACAAAGGACTAGGATGTGTCCTCATGCAAAATGGAAGAGTAATAGCATATGCTTCTCGACAATTGAAAACTCACGAAACTAACTACCCGACGCACGACTTGGAACTGGCAGCAGTGGTATTCGCTCTCAAGATTTGGCGACACTATCTCTATGGAATTTCATGCAAAGTTTATACAGATCACAAGAGTTTAAAGTACATCTTTACTCAGAGGGATCTCAATTTAAGACAAAGGAGATGGTTGGAATTGATCAAAGACTATGACTTGGAAATTCAGTATCACGAGGGCAAGGCAAATAATGTGGCTGATGCCTTGAGCCGAAAAACGAACCATGCTCTTTGGATATTACCCGAGCGGCTATGTAAGGAGTTTCAAGGACTCAATCTGGAGGTGAAAATGAGTGATCAAGAGGAGCAAGAGACGACATTATACTACATGTCGGCTACTCCAACCCTGTTTGAGGAAATCAAGCAAGCACAAGAAGAGGATAATTGGGTGGAGAACATCAAGGAGAAGATGGTTGATGGAAAACATGGGCCATTTGAACTACACCCGGATGGGAGTGTAAGGTTTCAAGGTAGATGGGTAATACCAAAAGGGTGTAAGAAGATAATGGAGCAAATAATGAAAGAAGGCCACTACACGCCTTATTCAGTTCATCCTGGTGGGGATAAATTGTATAAGGACTTGAAACAAAACTTTTGGTGGTCGGGCATGAAGAATGATGTGGCGGAATTTGTGGCGAAATGTTTGAACTGTCAAAGGGTCAAGGCAGAAAGAAGTAAACCCAAGGGATTATTGCAACCGTTAGAGATTCCGCAGTGGAAGTGGGACTCAATCTCTATGGATTTCGTGGGAGGTTTGCCTAAAACCAAGGCGGGAAACGATCAAGTCTAGGTCGTTGTCGATCGATTAACCAAGACTGCAAGATTCATTCCGATGAACAAAACATGGTCAATGGAGAAATTGACAAGAGCCTATGTGAAGCAGGTGGTTAAGCACCACGGGGTGGCGCGAGATATCGTTTCAGATAAAGACTCACGGTTTCTATCACATTTTTGGGGAGCGCTACAAGCGGCGATAGGCACTCAACTCAAATTGAGTACGGCTTTTCACCCCGCCACTGATTGTCAAACGGAGCGAACAATACAAACGTTGGAAGACATGCTCAGAGGTTGCGTACTCGACTTCCAGGGTTCATGGGATGAACAGTTGGATCTAATAGAATTCTCCTATAACAACAGCTACCATGCGAGTATTAAAATGGCACCTTATGAGGCATTGTATGGGCGAAAGTGTCGAAGTCCTCTGTTCTGGAATGACAAGAGCGATGTCGTTACACTTGAACCGCAGTATCTCCATGAGACCATTGAGGCAATCAAATTAATTCAAGGAAGGATGAAAGTCGCGCAGGATCGACAAAAGTCGTACGCCGACTTGAAGCGACAATTCACGGAATACCAGGCTGGAGAGAAGGTGTTACTGAAAGTTTCACCTACTAAAGGAGTTAAAAGGTTTGGGAGGAAAGGAAAATTAAGTCCTCGATATATAGGACCTTACGAAATTCTGGAGAGGGTCGGAAATCTAGCTTATCGACTGGCCCTACCGATTGAGCTTGATAAAGTACATAACGTATTCCATATTTCTCAACTCAAGCGGTATGTACCTGACGAATCCCATATATTAGAACCAGAGGAGCTCGAAATGGACGATTCGTTGACCTACGAGGAGAGACCAATTCGAATCTTGGACTCAAAGACGCGAGACACGAGGAGAAAATCAGTCAAAATGATCAAGGTACAATGGTCGAACCATAGTCCCGATGAAGCAACATGGGAATTGGAGAGCGATATGATGGGACGTTATCCGGAATTATTTAATTCAGGTTAGTGGAATCGATCTAACTTTTATATGCCTGACTAAGTTGTGTGTTTAGATTAGGCATGCTAGAAATTCGTTTTAGGTAGGAGAAGAGTAAGTAGAAACCATCGAATGGCGAAAGGAGTAGTTTCGAGGACGAAACTATTTTAAGGGGGGAAGACTGTAACCCCTCAGTATTCCGACAAAGTTAAGATTCGAGAATATCGATATAATTTTTGTTTTTTTTAAGCTATGACATTTAAGAGAAGGCTTCTCGGTGCTCGAAAGAATTTTTTTTTTTTTAAGATTAGTTATCGATAAGCTACGAACTACGTACCGGTCACGAGCCGAGAAATTTTTAAGGATATAGATTCAGTTCGAATTTTCCTAGAAATTGGATTATTAAGTATCATACGATTAAGCCTGAACTTCTAGTTAGTTCAAGAAAATTTTAAATGGACTGTAAGGGGTAAATTGTTATGAACTCTGTACCTATATTTCGCGAGATACCGAAAAAATTCCCAATTTTGGTGATTTGCGACGGGATTATTTTTAGGAAAATTTTGGTATTAGAATTTTCCCGAATTAAGTTATAATCCTCCGAGCATTCATCTGATTTAACCATAAACTGGCCAAATAAGTTATGATCTTCCTAGAGGCTCCATAGGGTATTGACAAGTGGCAACCAAAATCTAGCCAAGATTNTTGTATATCAATAAAGTCGACGTTAATTATTAGCTAGTAGTATTAAATTAAGGAGAACGATGAAATTTATTTTATGTTAATTGATATCAATATTCATATAAATATATAAGTACACACATTCATATGAATTTATATATATAAATGTTTTGTTATTGGAACATCAACCCTCCAAATCTAAGAATCTAATTTTTAAAATGTATCTGTGTCTAATAATTTAAATATCAAACTCCTTAGGATAAACATTTTACAACATGTTTAGTGTGCATAATAAAGCTTAGGAATAATAGTCCTATTGATTAGAGAATGAATAAAATAAGAATTATATGCCAAAGACCTTATAGTCAAGCGGGATAATTGTGACTCTTCCAAATGAGATGTCACATGTTAAAGTCCAAGTGGGTGTTAATTTATAAAAGGATTAGGTTTTAAGAATGTGTTTGGTTAATGGGTTTACACACTATGAATGATTCCATCTTATAAGTTTGGATTAGTAGTTTTAAATTTTTGTTTTGATTTTTTTTTGTTCATATTGGTGTTTTGAATGTCCATTATATATTAGGATCAATTGTTTCAAATTTTTTTTTTTTTGTATTTTAAAAATTTTTATTCGCATTATAGGGTCATATATAAGTATATAACCAAATCTCAATATTGGTAATAATTCCAATTCCACCCCTACTACCAAACATACAAAATACTTTCACCAAAACACATATCATTACCAAGTATTTGATTCCGATTCCAATTTCGAGAAATTTCGATTTCCATATGCGAACCAAACACACCCATAGTGTATTCTAAAATTTAATTGGTTGGATTAAGTGATATTGTGTGTGAATAATAATAATAATAATAATAATAATAATAATAATAATTGTTATTATTGGATAGATACATAACCAAAAAAAAAAATTATTTATTTTTTAGAACTTACGAATAACTTGATACCAGGGCTTCACAAAATATGTATTTCCTTTTCAATGGCAATAACTCATTCCCATAAAATTGTAAATAATATTCTTCATAACAAAATTATGTATTAAACCGATAAATAGAGCTATTTTTCAAATTGAAAATGGTACTCTATTTTAGACATATTTAATAAACAAGAAATGTTTTAATGAAAAAAATCGTTATTGCTTAATTATGTAAACATTGAAAAAAAAAAAAGCATAGAAGATGTAAAATAATTTCTACTATACTTTTTTTTTTGAGAATATAATTTCTACTATATACTAATAAATAAGAGCCAAAAAAAAAGTTAGGCCTAGGAACTAAAAATGACGGTCAAATTATTAAATCAAATGAATGATTCAGATTGTTTAGATTTTTATTTTTCCTTGAGATTTTTAAATTTATTCTTAATTATTAACTTACTCATTGATTTCAATAAGAAAAGTCTTAGGTTCGAACCTCATCCCAATCAAATTTGGCATAATTAAGTTCCTCACTTTATTTGACTTTTATTAACTTAAATAAATTAGTAGCTACAACAAAAAATGATACATATGTATTTATTTAATTTAGAATCATGTGTCCATAATGTCTTTATTTAATTTGAAAAAATTATTCATTATCAATAAATTAAATTAAATAAGAGAAATAAAATTTTATTAGTTATATTATCTTTATTTTCTCCAATGCAAAGATTCTTTACATTCAAATTCATCAATTGATATTCATTACATTGTCCATTATCTTCTTATCACACTAATGTAATTAAATATCAAATCAAAGTTATAATAGAAAATAATGTAATGTATTTATTTACCAAATATTTTATTAATACCATGGAAAAAAATAAACAATAAATAGTTTGAAGCTAATTATAGTAACTACTTGGGGGATTGGGTGACAAAGAGAGTATTCAAATAATTCAACAAATTGAAGTGATATCACTCTATTTTACACTTATTGAATTAAATAAAGAGTCATTTCCATTTTTGGTCCTACTGTTATTGGGGTATTGCCAATTTTAGTCCACTTCATTAATTTTTGTCATATTGTGGCCAATCTTATTTAGTCCTTGCCATTTTTAGTCCACCGTTAAAATTTTCGTCAAATGACCGTCCAAAACAGGGGTATTTTGGTCTTTTCATGCTTTGATCATCTCCTTTACCCTTTGCAATGGTTTTCCTTACACATTTTCATCCAATGAAGAGGTCCGGCGAAATCCATGGCTTTGTAATGTGGCTCACATAGCTTTTGCCAGAGTTCTTCATTAGATGAAAATGTGTAAGAAAAACTATTGGAAAGGGTCAAGGGAGATGACCAAAGCATGAAAATACTAAAAATACCCATGTTTTGGACGGTCATTTGACGAAATTTTTAACGGTGGACTAAAAGTGGCAAGGATTAAATAAGACTGGCTGCAATGTGGCAAAAATTAATGAAGTGGACTAAAATTGGCAATGCCCCAATAACAGTAGGACCAAAAATAGAAATGACTCTTAAATAAATTAGTAGTTACAACAAAAAATGATACACATGCATTTCTTTAATTTAGAATTATGTGTCTACAATGCCTTTATTTAAATAAAAAAAAAGTATTCGTTATCAATAAATTAAATAACAAAATAATTTCATTAGTTATATTGTCTTTAGTTTCTCTAATGCAAAGATTCTTTACATTCAAATTTATCAATTGATATTCATTACATTGTTCATTATGTTCATTTCATACTATCTTGTAATTAAATATCAAAGTTATAATACAAAATAATGTTATATATTTATATACTAAGTATTTTATTAATACCATGAAAAAATAAAAAATAATAGTTTGAAGTCAATCATATTAACTACTTGGGGGATTTGTTGACTATGAGAGTATTCAAATAACCCAGAAATTGAAGCCGAAAATTAGCTCGTAATATCTTTGGACATGCATCATATTTAAAATGTTCATATTTTTATTATTTTATCTAATCTTATTCTTTAAATTAGGAATTTCTTTATCCACAATAACTCATTCAACAATAATGGTTGAACCAAATGAACCCCGAGCATAATATCTAAAGAACTACTATGCTTTTATGTGATAATAATATGTAAATGTTAATTATATCATTATCTTATGTAGGTACATTTAAAACTCATTATTAAAACTGTCATTGTAGGGCAATAAAACATTGTAGCATACTTGATGCATTCAAAATATGTCGAGACTACAACAATGTTGCAATCAATTTGGCAAACCTAGAAAATGAAGAAATTTTAAAATAGCCACCGTTGACTCATTCATTTATCCTGTATGTAAAATACTTACTGTGCATTCATTAAATATATTAGAACTAATATAAATTTACAATTCATTTAGCTTCTAG
>NXFB01001231.1:10463-20712 GCA_002525835.2 Ipomoea batatas
TTCGTTCTAAAATATGGGGGATAATGCTCACCAAATCCTCCGGGACCTTCAGATATTTCCTCTCGTTGGGAACCTTCTTCGATGAGTTATCGATGATTTCAATTTTCATCTTAAGTAGGTCGAAGCTTATCATGTAGAAGTGTTGTTCCTAGAGTATTGGGAATATCACCTGCAGAATGTAAGTAAAGTTAAGGATGGGGTGGGTGCATGTTTGCACTTGTGTAAGTACTTGTGTGCACCAACCATAAGGATAAATGAGGCCTGTGCACCTTTCGTGAAATGTGTGTGCATATGTTTACTTGAGAATAGTACCCATGTGCATATACCATTCTGCATGTGTGCACTTGGGTTAGTACCCATGTGCACCTACCATTCACGGGAAATTAGGCCTGTGCATTTTTTGTCATATGTGTGTGCATCTGTTAAATGGACAGTAATGTCTTAATCATTTACCATGTCCACATCGGACCACTTGTTGTAAGGGGAAAGCTCCAGATCTTGAGCCAAACGCGAACAGAACCAAGCCAAACTTTGTTTCCTAGATTTCTTGTGTGTCACTACAGTTTGGAGCTGCATTTATTCATTCATTAGTAGCTGGCATGAAGAAAACTAATTTTTCTAGATAAGTAGTATAGGTTCAGAAGTCAACCGTGGTGGTGGGTGATGCGAATACCCTCCTTGGCGCGCCTTGTGTGTTTTCGTGCTCTTGGTGATTTAAAATGCACGCCCACGCGGTCATGATCCCAACAGATACCTCCTGCTTCATCAGTAGGGATGTGAAGTCCAATAACCTAGCAACTCTGTGATTGTATGTGAACAGCACCTCATACCTGCATCATGTAGGGTGTTATAGTGTTATCATATAAGGCCCATTATAGTACTGTGTAAAGAAACCAAAATATTAATTCAATTTCAGGCGGGGAGAAGAAATAAAAAAGGTTTTCGTTGTCTTATTCCATTACATGTCGTTGTTAACGCTCTGTGTAATCCATTGGTGGATGACGAATGGCTGTGGGATTTCTTCATACGTGATCCCCATAATCTGGCTTATGTAATTGCATAGCATTTCCATTTCTCCGTCTTCTCGCTTAGTGTCAGTCCTTTGTGGCCATCCCATCTTAGTCGGGGCGCCGAACGGTGGGCCGCACAGGTTCTTCTTCCCGCTGTCGTGGACTCCAATAATTTGCTGGTTCAACAACACAGGTTAGAATATTCTGTAGTAGCATTTCACACTGGTCTGTGCATCCACTTTCCATGATATCAAATGATTTTCATTAGGAATACATATTTGGTGCAAACGCAATTGTTAATTACTTAGGCTTGAAATTATTACCTCTGCTGGGGTGTTTAATATTTCTCCACTCGACCCTGCAATTTCTACCGCTTCCGTTGCACACTCGTAGTCTGTTTGCATTTCTACAACTGGTTCAGTAGCCCCATGTGGCCCTTCTTCATTAGTTGGTAGATCGATGTTGGCAATGTTCTCCATACCCTCATTATTCTCCACTTGCGTGAACCCCAAGCTGAAACTAGGCATTTCGCACCCATCTGTCCTTAGTAGTGCCGCTCTCTCCACATCCTCCACCACCTTAATGTTTTCGGGGTTTGCCCAAAACTCGTCCTCGTGCTCGCTGTCTGTGTTTTCCTTGCTCACTGGACAATTGTTCTCGTTTTGTTGTTGCATCCCCATCAGTCCCTCCACTGACTCCATTGTTTTCCGAATTTCCCTCATTATTCCTTCCTTCACAGCCACATCCTCTGTCTCCTGTGTTAATTTCTCCAGATCTAACATGATAGACTTCAGCATTGTCATTTTCTCTAAGACTCGAACTTCAAAACTCTGCGATTATGTGTGCAGGAAACCAGTGTGCATTTCAGTACTTAATAATGTCCATGCATGCTCGTTTTTAGTCTTTACTGGTCTAGTTTTGTATACATACGGCGCAGGTTCACCTCATATCAACACAGTGCGGAATCCCTACAATTTATTAACTTTTATTTCGCTCGATTTCTATATGCTACGTTCATGTCGTATCAGAACTGTGTGCACTTAAAATACTACATTTAGTACTCATAACCCCAATATGCATCTTACTTTCTTACCCTGTGCATATGACCACATTTTTAACATTCTGCTGTTGAACTTCTTCTTATCATTTCCAAACTATCATGGTCTACTATTATACATATACGGTGTGTGCATGTCAGACCATGGGTGTGTGCAGTTTAGAATCATTTATTACCATGTCCATATTATCACGATCTTAATCTTCATTCTACTAAACTTTGAATTACAATTACCTATGTGCATCTTAGTGCTAAGGACTGTGCATTTTTTAAATAATCAGTTATCACCCCAAGCTTAGTTCTAATAAACTTTGAATTACAACTACATATGTGCATCTTAGTTCTAAGGACTGTGCATTGTTTAAAGAATCAGTTTTCACCTAACCAATTAGTCATAAACAAAAACATATGGTGTTTCTTACGCTATCTTCCACGCATGTTGCGGCTGCGATTGTGTTGTCAACTTCTGCGTCCAATAGCTCGCCCATCCCAAATCCCCCCAACCTGATTTTTGAAAACGCCCTGTCACTCATTAATCGGCTGGTCCAACCTTTTATTCTCGGCACTTGTCGCAGAACTTTGTTGCCATCGAACTTCACGCGGTCCATATACAGTACCTACATGATCATATAGTGCCAAAATATATTACAGGGTGTATTTTCAAGTGTTTGGCCACGTTAATAATATTATCAACACTGTTGTGCTTACCGCCAGAAACAGTAATGGCCCGCAAAATCTCTTGTGCTCTCCTCTTTTCCATTTATCATGTGTGTCAACGAGGTTCGTCAGCAGGTACTTGCACCAATTCAGGTTGGGTGTGCGGGCGACATCCTCCAACTCATCAACAAACAGCTGGTGGTAGTATCCATTTGTCATGGCTCGAATCAGTGTGGTCACAACCAAAACAGTGAAGTGCCTCTTGAAAATTTCACACCCTGCGGGGTATTCTTCTAGGTTATCGCTCACCATCGTTGGGGTTATGTCGTGCTTGGTTGTGAGAAAGCACCCTCTCCATTCCAGTAGTGTTCTGCTAACGTCGTTTGGGTCCTGGTTTGTCACATCAGTATCCCCCCGTGGAAATCCAAGCACTCTTTGCACATCGTCTTCCTCAATCCGAAGTATTTTCTCATCCTCCAACAGTATGGTCATCGTTGTTGGGTCAAAGTTTGTGAGCAACCAACGGCCTAAGCGCAAGGGTACCTGCGTGATGTTAAGATTAAGGATATCTCCAAACCCTATGGTTGCAACTACGTCACGCTGCCTTCGATTGAGTTTTTTGATGGCATCTATTAGTGCTTTCGCGGTTATCCTAGTTGTCATGCTGGGGAACCTTGCCTCCTCTTCTTTGGTTAATTCATATTCTGGGGCATTCCATGTTGGGTCAGCTTCTAACCGCTGTAAGAATGCTCGTGGAGGGCTTACAAAGTCGTCATCATCATCCCTATTCCTTGGCTGGTGGGTGGGAGGATTGGTCAGCCGCCGTTTGGAACCTGTTAATTTTAATAACAGTAGTCGGGTCATTTTGAGATATCTTCAATCAGTGCACAGCCTACTGTTCATAAATGCACATAAAAGTTTAACTACGGAATAAAACAGTGCATAAGAGACATGAAAACCACCCATTCTAATAGTTTTATGTATGCAGAAACAAATATAATGACCACCTTCAACTATTCACAAAACACAAGGCAACTAATATTCTCAACTTTATCAAATTAATATGCTTATAATATTCGTCTTAAAGACATTAAATTTTTCATAGTGAATGCTCAACGTGGATCAATCTGTGTGTCTATATCTACTTTCACCAGCAAAGATGGCATCTTTTTCTATGGAGCCCACCATAACTCCCGTCACTCTCAAAAGATCACTCTACATTCTTGTGTTTCATATACAATAAAACACCTAGGACCACCATTTTAACTTTCTATAGCAGTTTGCTCGTGCACACATTCATAGTATTTTAAAATGGGGGAACACCATTTTTTGTGTCCCAGGGAACACAAATTTTGCTTTGTAAATTACGTAACACAGTCTACATCTCTCAACCCATCTTGCTCGTTCGTATCCCTACCAAAGCTAAAAACCGTATAGACGCCTAATTCCATCTAGGGTTTTTGTTGTGATTTTGCACAGCAATAATCACCATCATTGTGCGATGTTTCGTAAATCCTATGGGTGAGTGTGTGCATGGGCTGGGAACATTACCCATTACTACCAGGTGAGGTGCCAATCGGCAGAACGACACGAGAAAACAAAAAAAATCGAAAAAAAAACTACTGTACAGTCTTTTTGTGGGTACCTTTGGGTTCTGGTCGAGCCCTCGTTCCCCTTCTCCTCTTCGCCGTTCGTTTCGCTCCGGCCATCGTAAATTGCCGGTAGGTTGATCGACGGAGGTTCGGGTGCTGGAGCTCGGGTGTAGGTTGAACGACGGTAGCCGAATACCTGGAGGATTTAGGAGAGGAAAAGTCACCCAGTTTCTATTATGTCGAACCGCCACTATCAGCTCTTTTACTATATTACCCTTCCTTACCTTTTCTGATTCTTAATTGTTAACATTGAAAATAACCGTAATCCTTAGTATGCTACCAAATCTGAACCGTAGAATTATAACATTGTATGGCTTAGATTGTGTCTTATTTCTCATCTAAAGGGGTTGTCTCCTGTAAAGTCAACCCTATAAGGTGCGAAGAGCGGCTCCCGTGCGAAAGTGCAGATAAATATGATCAATGACTCTTTTTAAAAAAAATTATACAAAATGTGCACTTGAATGCACAAAAAGTGCACTTAAATGCCAAAACTCTGCACTCGAAGGCACAAAGATGTGCAATTAAAGCAATTATGGTACAAAAAATGGGAGTTATTCAACTTAAGTGTTATTGAAGCAATCAGTCTTACAAATTGTTAGTAAATCTCACTAATTTCATTAGAAATTTAATTATACGTTGTTGAAAAAAAATGCAAAAAGATATAATAAAACTAGCCCATAATTATGCACTTGAAAGAACAAAAAATGTGCACTTGAAGACACCAAAATGTGCACTCTAATGTCAAAATTCTGCACTCGAAGGCACAAAGATGTGCAATCGAAACAATTATGATGTCAAAAAGGAAGTTATTCAACTTAAGTGTTATTGAAACAATTAGTGTTACAAATTTGTAAGTGTAGTAATCATTGGCTACTTATTGTGATTTGCATACATTCAAGAATCATGCATGTATTAGATCCCTTGAAATGTTACCGCACCCTTGATGTCAAAGCTTTGGTGAATATGTAAGTGTAGTAATGATTGCTTACTTAATCTGCATACGTTCAAGAACTGTGTATGCATTAGATCCCTTGAAATGTGACCGCACCATTGATGTCAAAGCTTTGGTGAATATGTAAAGCATATCACACCACCGATACCCTAGTCCTCCACCCATACTATGCATGGGAGTTTATTGTAATTGCAAACTGGTATATTTCCGTTTCGAAAACATAATCCATTTTTTGTTTTCTTTGTCCGACGATTACGATTGGCAGAGTAATACCTATGGAGTGATAACCTCCTCCCTTGCAACGACGGCAACGAACCCAGGAAACTCAGCGGCCATGGACGCGTGCGACGCGGAATTATCAGGTTGGTGTTAGTACCCCACCCTTTTTATTAGTTTGATTGCATTTTCGATGGTTATGCGGATGGCAGCACACACCCGTGGAGCGATGTAAAGTTTTCAGCGGTCGAACTGCAGAAAATGAACATGGTCTTTTCGTATATAAAATTTGTGTAGAATGTTTGCCACGAGACTGTGTCTATGTCTGTGCTTGGTTTTAGGAGCAGTAAGTTGTCGTGCAGTGAGCACTCTTGTATAAGAGTTATTGCACATGAACTTTTCCCTTGTGAAATAAAGCCTAGAACGGTTTAATAAATAAACAATTGACTATAGGTAATGCATATCATTTTTTGGTAAATGATAGGATACTCCAACACCTGGTTGTGTTCCTACACAGACTGCCGAGAAGTGTTGGGTTACGAACTATATTGAGACTATAATGCGCATAATTTAAGTAACAATTATCTCTCTACTAGTGGTAGGGTGGCTGAATGAGGGTGTGCAAATATAGTAAGTATTTAATAAATGAACAGTGTGAAGTATGCCAGGAATGAAGAACCCAAATCTGCCTGAGTCTTACTAATCCCACATTATCTCGGCATGGAAATAATGTCTGCAACAGTGTACATTCACATGAACTGTAATATGGTAGAAAAATAGCTTCCACGTGTGCAGCAGTACATTGTTCAACAAATATGTTGAGCTCATGGACTAACCCTGCATCCTTCACCATTATCCAATGCTTGCTTTACTTTTTTAATAAAATTTTCAGCTTCCTGGTCAAAACCTTACAGATGTAAATCTTCACGATTATCTTTATGGTCATCTGATCAAAATTGTTTTGAACTGTGTTAAAGCATTTACTCTCATAATGAAACAACTAAAATGCAACTATCTAGAAAAATGATTTTTCCCCACATAATGTACAATTTATGAATGACAAATGTGGGAGAATTTCACCTCAATCAAAGAATAAAAGGCAGAAAGGAAATATAGAAAAATTAAATTAATTTTTTTTTAAAAAAAGGTGATTAGAAAGTGTGGTTTTTAGTTTTCTTTGCATGAACCATTTGGGTCTAAATGTTCGTCAGGAAGTGCATAGAACTACTCATCTTCATTTTAGTTTGCATGACTCAATGTTATTGTCGCTAACTCCACCATGTCTGGCCTGTCACAGGGATTGCTGTAGTGGAGAATCCGCATGTTGGTTCATCAGACTGCACGATGGGTGTCACATTCGGAACGAACAACACTTGGACTCCAACCGTTGATGCAACATTGTTGCCAGAGGTTGGGAGACGTTTTAGTACCTTAGCCAAGGGTATTAAAACTACAAGAAAAATCATGAATTGCCACGTAAACTTTGCGACATAAAGTAATCCTTTGTAGATTCGCGACGGTTTTTGCGACTGAACGTGTTCCGTCACAGTTTTGCGTCGAAAATGGTGACGGAATTCAATTCCGTAGTGATTTTTGGCGCAACGTGAGAAAAAAAACTTGGAAATTTTGGCGCTAACATTTTGGTGACGGATTTTGCGACGGTGAGAGGGGTTAGCAGACGTAGAGTCAACGACGACGATGCTGGGGGTGATAGCAGCAAACAACGCAGGCGAAGGATTTCTAACAGGGTCGAGTGTAATGCAAAGATATGTTTGAGGAAGAACCATACTGGGGAATTCATGGTGACTATTTTTGTAGAGGAGCACAGCTATAGTTTGTGTACCGAGGCTTCAAAAGTTTTCATGCATGGCAGCCGAAAGCTAGATGCAGCGCAATAAGCGTTTATCGCTAACTGCATCAAGTCTAATATTAGTCTGTCTAAGGGATTCAGGTTGTACAAGGAGGGTGCGGGTTCATACGCTAAGGTTGGTACTACCGGCATAGAGTTCCATAATTTCAAACTGGACCTCCAAGCTTATGTTGTTGGTAGTGACGACTGACGGGGAAATGATTATTAAGAGATTCACCAAGAAACATGGAGTTTGTGACGGTTTTGTTTTTTATTATCATTTTGATACAGAAAATCGGTTAGCACTCCTATTTTGGGCAGACAACGTGGGCCGGTAAGATTATTCCCTATTTGGCGACGTTATCTCGTTTGATGCAACCTATGGCACGAACAGGTATGCCCGTGCAACGTTGTTAAGAATGACCCATGATTACTATTTTACAAAGAGTCATTTCCATTTTTGGTCCTACTGTTATTGGGGCATTGCCAATTTTAGTCCACTTCATTAATTTTTGCCACATTGCGGCCAGTCTTATTTAGTCCTTACCACTTTTAGTCCACCATTAAAATTTTCGTCAAATTGCCGTCCAAAATAGGGGTATTTTTGGTCTTTTCATGCTTTGGTCATCTCCTTGACCCTTTGCAGTAGTTTTCCTTTTACATTTTCATCCATTGAAGAGGTCCGACGAAAGCCATGTCAGCCACGTTACAAAGCCATGGCTTTCGCCAGACCTTTTTATTGGATAAAAATCTGTAAGGAAAACCACTACAGAGGGTAAAGGAGATGATCAAAGCATGAAAAGTTCAAAATACCCCTGTTTTGGACGATTATTTGACGAAAATTTTAACGGTGGACTAAAAGTGGCAAGGACTAAATAAGACTGGCCGCAATGTGGCAAAAATTAATGAAGTTGACTAAAATTGGCAATGCCCCGATAACAGTAGGACCAAAAATGGAAATGACTCATTTTACAAATTGTGTTAGTTTTACCAATGAGTATTCTATTATACACAGCCATCATACCATGTACTGAAAGTAGGACATCATGTAAGATACCATTATAACATGATGGGTCGAGGGCTTGCGTTTCAGTATAGGAACATATCATTCCCCACCCAATAACTAAACAATTTAATGTGATCAATACTTAGTGTTTAGTTAATTAACCTTTAATTTGTATTGTGTTAATTCAGGGTAAGAATATTTAGCCACATAAACAGGTGCTTTGCTTGGGTTGTTTAATTTCATCATTTTAGAATACCGTGTCATCCAATATTAAAGCATGGAAGTGTTTTATTCATGTTTTTATAAAGACAAACTAAGAGTGTGTATAAATTAATTAGTATGTGCATTGTGTATAAATTAATTAGTATTCAACCTAAAATTGTCTGCCTTAATAGCATAGTGCGCATGTGGGTTTTCAACTGTGCATCTAGTCCCTGCCACGAAGTCCTGTCCTTTTTGTTATTGTGCGTTATTACTGATATTTCATTTGTGGGAACGTATTCTGGTGCATGTACTGTCTGGTGTTTGTGCCTTTCACCGGGGTGGACAACCACAAGTACTGTGTTACTTTTGCAGCCGGGCTACTAACCAAGGAGGACATCGAGTCATATATGTGGTTGCTGGAGAAGTTCAAGACCAGCATGGGTCATAGTCCGTCATGTGTTGTAACTGACCAAGACCCAGCTATGAAGATTGCTATTGAGCGGGTTTTACCAAAGTGTCGACACCGGTTCTGTATGTGGCATATCATGACCAAAGTTAGCGAGAAGGTTGGTCCTAAGTTAGCAAAAGACGAGGTTTTCCGCCGAAAATTGAATGGCATTGTTTGGAGTGATAGTATTTGTGTGGGTGAATTTGAGGAGCAATGGCAGAAGTTGATGAAGGAGTACCGTTTAGAGGACCACCGATGGTTATGCAAATTGTACATGGAGAGGAGTTTTTGGATTCCAGCGTTTTTTTTGTGGATTTGCCCATGAGCGGGTTGCTACATACCCCGTCTCGTTCTGAAGCTCAAAACAATGTGTTTGGCCAGTTCACACACCCACACTCCAGCTTGATAGAGTTTTATGTGCAGTTTGAGAGTGTCCTGGAGGCTCAACGCCATAAGCAGGCCAAAATGAATGCTGAGTGCGAGGCATATTTGCCTGAGTTAAAAATGCCTTTGTCATTAGAGCGCCACGTGGCAGAGTTATTCACCATCACGATTTTTTATCAGCTATAGAAGGAAATTGTAACACCCCGATTTCTGCTCTTACAATCATTACAAAATGCGTAATATAACGCTGCGGAAGCTTACATCTTACAGCAGTAAACCGGGTGTCACCGCCACACCTAGAGTGAATTCTATCACCTCTTGACAAACTCCACTCTAAGTGCACAGGCTAGACTTACAACTTCAAACTACAACATCAACATCAACTTAATACATATCAGAGTTGCCTTCAACCTGCACTCTCATTCCACCCAGCTCATCGGCTACAGGCTCCACACTAATCTGCATCTAATAAAGGGGCACAATGAAGTGCAGTTAGCGCGACGGCTAAGTAAGGATATCCATGGGTTATTCAAAACTAGATAAAGGTTTTGAAAACGTTACATAATAACCCTATACCTTACTTACCAGCCGAGGTACTACCTGCAACCTTTACAAATAGCAACTTGCATACATAATAGGCAACAATTTCAATACCATCTTAAATCATTTTCCTCTAGACGAGGTCATATAATAATCATTGGCTTATTCAAATCATATATTGCTAAACATTTAAGCACATAAGCAGGTACTGGAAAACACAAATTCCACCTTTTGTTCCCAACATTTTCTTTCTCAAACCTTTCCTCAAAAATGA
>NXFB01001240.1:5949-16754 GCA_002525835.2 Ipomoea batatas
CCCAAATAAACATGCTACTCAAAACCGATGCCATTCCCCGGCAACGGCGCCATTTGAAAGTTGTAATATTAGTGGTTGAATTTAGTGATTGTCGTCCTCTAGGAATGGCTAGGAGGGATTCGAGTAGCAAGGGATTAAACACGAGTTCATCGAGTATTTGAAAGCTAACCAAAATGATGTAGTTGATTGCATGAGATAATGATAAAAATAAGTAATTAAATAGAGAAATAAACAATGATAAAGAGGAGGATTTAAATCAAATAGCAATGCACAAATGCTTCTATAATGTTCTAAGATTCTAGGCTTAACAATGCTAAACAACGAAGCGAGGGAATTAAGTCAATGCCAATGCCACTCTCGTGGACATTGGCTATCACCACAGTTCTAATCCCATTCTCATAGCCATTAGACTAGGTGAGACATTTAATCAAACACATTGTGTGCATAATCCCTTCCAACTTCCCTTTCTCAAGAGCAAGTTAGAATTGTGAAAGGGGTGGCCATGGTGGATCCCTATTCTCATAGGTGAAACACCAATTCCGTATATTTCTTGCATAATTTGGCCACAATCAAACAAGAATCAAATAATCCCCTAAAATCACAATCACATTCATATTAAAAGCAACGCAAAACCTAGATTATACAATTTAATTCATGTAAGCATTCATGCATAGCAATTCAATCTAAATCCCTAAAGGATTTAACTATCCATAATGGAATTGAAAACTAAAACAATTGGAATAATCAACAATGAATTTAAATACAAAAGATATTGGAGAATTAAAAGGAGAAGAAATTAGAATTCTTACTTGAATGAATTTGTAAAAAGCAAATATGAAATTGAAGTTTTTTGTGTGATTACAATGGAGAATTCCTCTTTAAATCTTCTTCAAAACTAATCGAATTGTAATGAAATTATGTTCTAAAGTGTTGTAGAGAGAAAACCTAAAAGAAGACTTAAGAAATTTGAAAGATAGATTTAAAATAAAGTCTAATCCTATTTATACTATGACATTTGCGCCAAAACAACTACCTTCAGGATGCCTGGTCACGATGGAGGTCACGCCGTGACCTTCATCGTGACCAGACTTGTGCCTTGCGGGTTCCAGGCCGTCACGCTGCATGTCACGGCGTGACCTGCAGCGTGACGCCTTGGATCTGCAAAGTGGCCTGCAAGTCACGATGGAGGTCACGGCGTGACCTACATCGTGACCACACAGGCCACTTTCAGATGGTGCTGGTCACGCTGCGGGTCACGGCGTGACCTGCAACGTGACACACCATATGAAAGATAACCATGGTGTCACGCTGTAGGTCACACCGTGACCTCCAGCGTGACACCCTCCCGGTGGTGTTTCTGGCTTTTCCTTTGCTCCAATTGTCCGTTGAACTTGCTATGGTTTTTACCCTTCATTCTTGGCCAATTTTTGTTTGAATTCATCCCGAATTGTCTTCATTTTACGCTTCATCATGCCTAGGTCCCGGTTTTCAATCATTGTGCCATAAACACCTGAAATATGCTTCGTTCTTGCACAAACACATAAAATCCACTTAAAAGTTAGTACAATTAAAGCATATTTATCGGTTAATTCACGGCTTATCAGCTATGTGTCTGCATTTCAGAAGTTTAATTGTTTCTCAACTTACTCTGTAACTTATACATTAGACCTTCATACATTGATACCTTTTATTTATAGTGTTGGTGTTGAATAGATATGGCTAACCTTTTCTGACTCATCAAATTTACATATAAAGAAGCATATTAGTAATTTGATTTTGGTTGTTACTTTTCAGGATCCAGTTAAATATCCAGATAACATGTCCTCAGCTTTTAGAACTTTCCTTAAGGGGCTGCTTAACAAGTTAGGTATCTTCTAAAGAAAGCTGACATAACTATGACAAGGCTTCTCTTCTAGTAACATTTAAGTAATTTAATTGTTGAAACCACAACATAGGTACCTCAGAATAGACTTACTTGGCCTGTTCTTCTTGAGCATCCATTTGTTAAAGAAATTTATGAGTATGGGTAATTACCTTCTTGGTTCATACAAGCTACTTTTTTCTCTTTTTTTTTTTAAATAATAAATTTGTATTATCCAGTTTCCTAATTTATTTAGTGTGATGCTAACTTGGCAATTTCCAGGAGATTCATGCTCCTGAAGCTACTGCTGCTAGGGGTAATGGAAACATCTAATCAGCTTGAATGAATCTTTGCATGTTAACATAAAGATAAAATCCATAGAAGTTCTCCATTTTTACTCCAACTACATTTGGTAATTAATTAATTATTTTGTGTACCAAACACAGGAGTCCTGTGCTTTCCTAAACTTATATGACATATATGGCCTCGTTTGGCTTATTGTGGCCCACAAGATTCCTGAGCTCCCTCTTTGGCTGGTCTCTATCTCTTTCCCTCTCTTTGCTCATCAATTTCTTTATTTCTGCTTTGCTTTCTCAATCTCAATCTGTGTTTTTGGATGACTCACTAATTCTCCATTCTCTATTACTGGATTAATTATTGACTCATCAGATCTGATCTTATTGGTAAGTAATATAACATGTTTGGTAAATGACTGTTGGATTGGGTGGCTGTTTGGGTTAGAAGGTATGATTTGTTGATAATATTAGCTGTTTGTAGAAAGTTGCTTGATAAATTAAGTGTTAGCGGATAGCTGTTTGGTATATTTTCTTTTCTCAAAAAGCTAATTGAAAAGGCTGCTTTGAGTAGCCTTCTGAATTTTAGCATTTTGGAGTTAAAAAAAGCTTATTAACCAAACAACTAATAGTGGTCAAATAAGCCAAAATTGGCTGATAGGCTGATTATTTACCAAACAGGCCAAGGTCAAATGAATTTCTTGATTGATTGCTTGATTCCATAGTTAGTTGCCTGCTGTATGTGTATTATATTAATGAATCACCATTGAAAACCAAGCTTCCTTTAGCATAAATTTCATGAGCAAAGCTTTAACTAACAAAAATCATTCTTAGAGAAAAGGTAAGGCTATGAATGGAGCATTCATATTCGATCATTATGTAAAATGCTTAACTTTATAACTCATTCTGCTTCCTGGATTAATTTCCTCACATCATAATGCTGAAACCCAATTCTCAAACTGTGTTCAGATAATCTGTCTGATAGGGTTTGTACAGAAAAAAAAAATTGCATTATTATTATTATCAACTTAATTTTTTTATCAAATAATTTTATTGGAAAAAGTGTCAAATTGGCCCCCTAAGTGTGGTGGATAGTGCAATTAGGCCTCCTAACTGAATTTGACCTGATAAACAAGTCATGTAGGACTCAATTGCATTTTTTTGCCGGTTTAGGAGGCTTGAATGGAGCTTTTTTCAGTTAGGGGACTTAATTACACTATCCACCCCACTTAGGGGGTCAATTTGACACTTTTTCTAATTTTCCAATTTTATTTTATTTTCTTGTAAAAATGACCGTTATTTAGACAAAACAACTTGTTTAACTCAAAAACCGTTCACTGTTGGAAAACTTGGGATTTAATTTGCACCATGCCCCTGCGCGAAGAGAGAGCCTTATACAATTCAATAAGCTTTAGAAAGTCTGTTGTATAAATAGTGGTGCAAACCCACTTTCCAAATTAATGTGGGACAAAGACTACATTAAAGCTTCTTCCCTCCATTTTTCAACTCAAATGGGTCAACTTTGAAAACCAATTTTTCATTCACCCATTATCCGTTTTGAGCATACAATATATCAATCTCTTTATCTAACTACGAATAATTTGAATCCACTTTGATCCGACACAAATCAAAAGTAGACTCTACATATATTTATACCACAAAATAACTACTTAAAAATGTTATTTTATACTATTTTTTCAACATATGCATGCGTACACTTTTCAGCAGGCCAAGAAGGTGGGCATCCTCTCTCATACTTTTGAGGTCAGCCTTGTTAAAGTGAGCTTCCAAGGTGTTATCAGGCATTCTCGAGTGGGTGTTAATTTTTTATTACATAATGGTAATTTTGTAATTTGCTTAAAAATTGATGGCAATTAAAAAATGAAATTCAAATGTTATATAAAAAATTGCAGCCAGAGAAAAAGCTCCAAGAAGTTGAAGATGAATGAAGGAGAGGAAAATATTGGCACCTTCTTCCTTAATTTCCGTCAACTTTCGGTGAAATATTGTGTGAAGAAACAAAAGGTAGTGGAGGTCCCAAAAAGTTTGAAGAAGGCAAAAGATAGTGGAAGGGAGCATGTGACAATGTCGGAAGGGACCCAAATTTAAGCATTGTGGTCTCATTATATTGTCTCAATCATCCGCGTTTGAACGGGGAGATCTACCAAGGGCAAAATAGGTCATTCTATTTCCAAAGAACAACAACAAATGCACAGAGTACCATTTTTGTCTTCTTATATTATATATATATATATAGATATGATGCATATGAAAGACCTATGTATATACGACCCCTGAGCCACCTAATAGGTTTGATGGTGCATAATTGAACATTTGTATTATTGGCATGTGAGTGGGGTCCATGCCTAACTGACATGTTTAGACTTTAGATTGATTTGTTAGATGTGGCCTATTGGTATGTGAGTGGGGTCCATGCTTAATTGGCATTTTCGTGTAAATATAATAGTTGAGTTGACTCATGGTCGTCGTTGTTTTGGTCCGCATTAGCCTTCAATTATTGAGATGCCTAATGGTTGTTATTTTCAATCTCAATAATTTTGCAGACTAAAATCTTATTTGAACTCTCAGTCAATAAACTACACCGCCAAGTAGCTACCAATTCTTCTCTGCCCACGGCAACAAGTCGTTAAGTTTATGTACAACGATTGGTAGGTGCAGAATAAGTTGATAGAATATATATATATATATATATTGGGTCATGTTCAGGTGTGGCCGTGCCTTCCCATGCGGCCGTGCGGTTCACGCCACTCAATGTTCAGAAATGCACCACTCAATGTTACGAAATACACCACTCAATGTTATTGAGTGGTGCATTTCGTAATATTGAGTGGTGCATTTCTTAACATTGAGTGGTGTAAACTGCACGGCCGCACGTAAGGGTGCGGCCACATTTGAATAAAATTCTATATATATATATATGTAGTGGTTAAATAAGATAAAATTGACTGATAAACTAACTATTTTACCAAACATAAACAATAACTATACAAATTGTAGGTTAACCTACCCATTTGACACCACTAACAGTGAGCGTAACATAAAATTTAGAAATGTCTCTCGAGTAAAAATTTAAGAAGACATTTTTTAATAAAATGAATCATTTTTTTCATTTAACCAGAATGAGTATTTTGCATTGATATATAGCCAAATACAAGTAGTACCCGTCCAAAAATTGCTAGAATCCTCAATTTCTACTACCAAATCATTAATTTGCACTGCCATGAACCATATGGTAAAGACCTCCTAATCCTATGGTAATCTAATAGTCAATACAAATACATGCATCAAACGTGAATTTAACAAGCTAAGTCTATAGTTATTAATTCAATAATAAATTAAAAAAACACAATTAAATCAAATGATAAAAATTTTGCAATAGGTCAAATATAGAAATTAGGCAAAAACTTGTGTGAGACCGTCTCACTATGAGACGAGTCGGGTCGGATTGGATCAAAATGTAAATGTAATACTTATGCGCACAAATGTCATACTTATATGCTCAAATGTAATACTAATCAGCAATAAAAATTTTGTTACTTATAAGGTTAAATGTAATACTTTTAAGGGAAAATGTAATACTTTTACATTTCGATTTAAAAGTATTACATTTTTCATCAAAAGCATTACATTTGCCCTTATAAGTAAGGGACACTTGTCAACTAACATTACTTATTATGATAAATGTAATACTTTTTTCTCTTATAAGTAACAAAAATTGTATTCATGATTAATATTATATATATATATATATATATATATATATATATATATATATATGAGCATATAAGTATGACATTTGCACATATAAGTATGAAATTTGCATGATGTTTCGACCCGACCCGACCCATCTCACGAATAAGGATCTGTGAGACGGTCTCACACAAGTGTGACCTTAGAAATTAAACATAAGATATCATCCTAATGTTCATCATAAATAAATTCGTACAATAAAGAGATATTTATCACTTGTATTTTAGTGACCCAATTGAGAACTTGAACTTGAATGCATAAAAGAGTTCCGAATCTGATGAATTTTTTTTTCATTCAATAAATTCTCCATCAACTAAATATGATAAAATATACTTTATTTGCAGTTTAACTATTATGTTTCCTGTTCATTAGTAAATTAATTATTTTTGGGATAAGGATCAAATAACCTTTCGACTATAATTCAAAGTACAATTAATATCATAAACTAAAAAAAGTTTCAATTAGATACTTCATCTGTTCACTTTTATGTAATTTATTAGCAAATAATTTCTTAAATTTGTACAATTAACTCAATTTTTAGGTAAAGGTAATAGCATGTATAATTTATTATTTAAAAAATTTCTTTAAAAAAAAGAAAAACAAAAAAAAAAGAGAACTTGTCGGCTTCTCCTCGACGGAGGAGCCAAACTGGTTTGTCCATCCAACTGGACGAAAGAGCGTCGTTGAAGATAATTTTTTTTAATTTAACTTATTTATTTGAATTAATAATACTTTTATTTTAATTATTTTTAAAAGTTACGGATTACTTAGAGGTAACCTCTTAATTAACTTACTTGCATAAAAATGAGAAGTTAAAGTGTTTAATTGGAATTTTTCTTAGTTTAGGAGGCTAATTTCACTTTAGCTGATAGTTGAAGGGATTATTTAACCATTAACCCATTATTTTTTATTTTCTTATTATTAAATTTTTTGGTGTTTAATAGTATTTTTAAATATATAAATTTTATATAATTATAATCAGACTAATATTATGTAAAATTAAATTTAAAATAATTTTAATCAAATCTTGTTAACTAAAGACATAAAATGTGACAGAAAAAATATGTTTTTCTCAAATTTAAATCATAGATTGATTAACCCAGCAACAAAGAGAGCTACGGTTGGCGTTGTTCTACTGTCATCAAACGGAGGTTTCATCGCGGCAATGAGCGGGCACTAACCGAGTCGCTTTAGTCCCCTCATAGCAGAAACATTGGCATGCAAAGAAGACTTCTCTTGGCTAAGGGTCGAACGGTGTCAACGGTTGAGCTTCTCGTTGATTACTTCAACCTTCATCTCTATTTAACGACTATTTATACTTAACTTTTCTCTTATGTTGGTTTTGCTATTAATGAATGTAGAGTTGTCATGTCTTCTTTTATTGATTGCTTAGTGAGTTTAGTTCATAGATCTTCGAATTTAGTAACTCACACTCTAGCTTTAATGGCCTACTCTCAGGCAAATACTTTGTACTGGGACTCCATCCCTCTTGATTTTATTTTTGCTTTTATACAGTAATCCACCATGATTTTGCTGCTTTCAAAACAAAACTTTCTATTTGAATTTTGAAATTGCATCGTGGATCTTGAATGTACAAGATAGGCCTAAGATTTCTACTTCTTTTTATCAAAATTATTTATCTGAATTAGTTAAAGGATTAGAAACAGATAAATAAAGTAAAAGATCAGAACAATAAAGCAAAGAAAATAGAGCCAGACACGGGGAATTGTTTACGCAGTTCGGAGCTACACTCCTACGTCTGCGGGGCACTTCAAATCAGCCTAATCAACTAGATGATCACAAGGGGTTACAAGGAGTCACAAAACAATCCTACAATATCAATGACTACAAAAACACTCCTATCTACGCCTTCATCATCTGCTAGATGATCAAGTGACGCTACGAACAACCTTTAGCAAACCAGCAACATCAAAGCACTTCACCACGCTGATATGATACTCAAGATAGCAATAATAATATAGTATAGAGCTCTCATATTAATCTGGACCAGAATAGCGTGTAGAAAACTTAGTTATAAATCCCATAAGTTTGAGCTCTATTTATGTAGCTGAGATCTCCTCAAAATAAGCTTCAACCAGTAGATTAAATCTGAGAAAAAATAGTGGATCATGAACTGCCCACTGGACTGCTCACTGGCGCTGATCCACTATGATATAGAAATTCCGGAAATTGTCTCAGGCTCGACGCGTCGAGCTCTGTTCTCGATGCGTCGAGAGTCTGCCGTATGAATTTCCGGAAAATCCTACGGCGCCTTCTCGACGCGTCGAGCAAGGGGCTCGACGCGTCGAACCTGTGTTGGCTCCAATCTTCACGCCTTAGAAGTATTCGATCGCAACGGGCGGGATTTCGGACACGTCTCGCTCTAAAATCAGCACTCTTCATTTGTTTTGGTTCCAAATCATGTCCTCAAACATCCCTTTGCTTTGCAATTGATCTAAAATGGCTTCAAAATAATAACAAACGCCTTAAAAGCACCAAAATCAATAATATATCATGTCTACACTAGAAAGCAAGGAAACATGAATTTAAGAAGGCAAAATAATACATTTAAGCTCCAAATATGATCTAAAACACTTAGATAATTATGCACAAATGAGATCATATCACTTACTTTTTTTTTTTTTTTGTGAGTACTTGCAAGCTTACTATAATATCAAGTTTGTAATTGATTTTTATTTCTTTTTTTTTATTGTTTTATTATTACTTTATTACGGAGTATTATACTAGTTTTTCACGCGCATTGCGCGAATGAGATAATTTTCAATGATTATTTTTAAATAAGTATTTCAAAGTATATTAATGCAAGATTATAAAGAGATGTTTATGCATATAGGTAATTGATTGTTGATTTTTTTTATTTAAATTAATAATTCAAAGTATATGAATGCAAGATAATATAGGAGATATTGATTATAATTGTCACTAAAATAAATGTTTGCAACTTTGTAATAACGCTAGTCTAAATACTTAGTCTAAAAATGATCGTCTAAATAATAAATACTACTTTTGGTTTGAATTTCTCTAAGTCTTCTTAATTCTCTTTTGGATAGCATTGTCATTAGTCCTGTTTGGTAAAATAGTTAGCCTATCAGCCAATTTTAGCTTATTTGACCACGATTAGTTGTTTGACTTGGTTAAACAATTAATATGATATGAGTGTCTGATTAATTAGCTTTTTGTAACAATATTTTGGCTCCAAAATGCTAAAATTCAAAAAGCTATTCAAATTAGCTTTTTCAATTAGCTTTTTTAGAAAGTCATTTGTATGTAATCAGCTTATATCTAACAACTACCAAACACTTTTCTACAATCAGCTAATGCTATCAACTAATAAAATTCACTAATCAAATCAGTTAACAACCATTACCAAATGCTCCCAATTGTCTTCAACTTCAATACTTGTCCTTTTCTTATTGGTAGTGTGTCATGTGCAATTGGGTTGCTGGTGGTAGCATAGAAGACAGCGTTATGCAATGAGATTATGGTGTAAGAAATTTTAGATTTGCCTTGTTGTGTGTGACTGGATCTTAGTTGTACTATGAACTCTTTATCTTGCAAGCGTATGTTGATATTTGGCAGTGATAGTTTTTTCCAACATGATCCATGTGTTGTGAGATGTGTGTCGTAGATTTTTATGTGAAAGTATTGAATAAAATATTAATATTTATTATATTTGTAGAATGTTTGTGAGTAGTATCTCTTGTTCTAGTTTCATAACTTGTTTACTTGATAGTTACAACAATGACTTTGTAGGTAGTCCGAATCCTAAGTATTGTTTTTGTTGTCAATGTTGATGTTGCTTTTGCCTTTATCCAAAAATGTTGAGTAAATAAATGAAATGAACTTATATTAGTTCTAATATATTTAAAGGATACACAATAAGTATTTTACATACAAAATCAATGAATGTTGTAACGATGGCTATTTTTGGAATTTCTTTATTTTCTTAATTTGCAAGATTGATTGCAATATTGTTGTAGTCACGACATCTTTTTTATGCGTCAAGTGTATCACGATGTCCTATTGCCTTACATTGGTATTTTTAATAATGAGTTTTAAATGTAGCTACGTAAGTTAATAGTCTAACTACGTACTATTTACATGTTATTATCAGCATAAAAGCATACAAGTCCTTTAGGTGTTCTACTCGAGGTACTTTTGGTTCAATCATTATTGTTGAATGAGTTTTTGTGGATAGAGAAATTCATAGTTTATTTAAGGAATAAAATTAAGCAAGGTAATAAAAATTAATACAATTTAAATTATCTTAATAAAGAAATATGATTTATCTTTAAAGTGAACAACTATGATATAGCAGTTCTTATATCGTGGACCGCGGTCCACAATGCATTGTGGACCGCGGTCCCAAAACGACGTCGGGATTTAGATGAAATGAGAAATTACTGTCTTTGAAAGGAGAAGGCAAGCGGTCCCACCTTCTTCAACCCATTACTGTCTGCTCAAGATCAGGCAAGAGGCTCTAAATCTCGGCGTCTTTGAAAGGAGAAGGCGATCACTGGACTCACTGCCGGCATATGCCTATGAAGTGTAAATTAAAATGTAATTAATTTGACTAAAAATAAAATGAAGTGGAAATTACTATGTTAACCTTACAACTAACAGCAAACAAACAGAATTCTTAACGGATGACTAAATTGTGTAAAATCATCAAAGTCAATGACTAAATAGAGTACAAAAAGTCACTTTAAAACTAAATTGAGTAAAACCACTATAGTCGAGGACTATATCGAATATTAACTCAATAATAATTGTATCGGAAATCAAAGAAATCGCGCATTTACAAAGTTGTGTCGCAAAGTTTTCAAAGAAAAAAAATTCTTGTCAAAAAAAAAAAGAAA
>NXFB01001240.1:23681-35548 GCA_002525835.2 Ipomoea batatas
GATACTTGTTGTTGGTAAGTAGTATATTAAATTTTTTAGCAACTATTCAAGGGTGATCATTGAATAAATCCTGTCTTGTGACAAATAATAACAAGGAGAATTTTTTTTTTTTTCCTAAATGGGAGATAAATCAGCTTAGTTGATCTATTCAAATAAAAAAAAATTATTATAAAGTTAAAAATATGATCAATTTAATTTTCTAAAAAAAAAAATATGATCAATTTAATTGGAATTACCCAAGTAGCNTATGGGGGGATTGGGAAAGACCACTCTGGTTAAAAAGGCTTATGATGATGCACAAATCATAAAGCATTTTCAGCATCGTGTATGGGTTACAGTTTCTGAAACATTCAAGATTGAGGAGTTGCTGAAAGATGTAATTAAGAAATTGGGGAATACCCCAAATGGGGACTCTGCTGATGAATTGATACAATCTGTTAGGAACATTCTTTCAGAGCAAAGATACATCATTGTTTTAGATGATGTATGGAGTTTTGATGTTTGGAGGGATATCAAATATGCTTTTCCTAGACAAAAGTTTAGCAGCCGTGTAGTGATAACTACACGAAATAGTGAAATAGGCCGGAATGCATGTCACGAAACCCAAGGTGATGTGTACGAGTTGAAGCATTTGTCTGAGAAAGATTCATGGGAATTGTTTTGCAAAAAAACATTTTTAAGTGATTCATGTCCTCCACATTTAGTGAACATTGCTGAAGATATTGTAAATAAATGTGGTGGTCTGCCTCTAGCAATAGTGGTAATTGCTGGTATATTGGCTACAAAGGGCGAGGATATTGCAGAATGGAAAATTTTCCAATTGAAAACGGATGATAGGATGAAAAACTTCGAAAATCTATTATCCATGAGTTATTATGATCTTCCATATTATCTAAAGTACTGTTTCTTGTACTTTAGCATCTTCCCTGAGGATGCCATCATTAAAAAAAACAGAGTCATTAAACTATGGATTGCAGAAGGCTTTGTCAAGGAGAATGATCAACAAGTGAAAGAAGAAGTTGCTGAAGCTTATCTCAATGAGCTAATTCATCGAAATTTAATTCAAATTGCAAAGAAGTCTCATGCAGGAAAGATTATTGGCTTACGAGTCCATGATATTTTACGAGAAATAATCCTTTCAAAGGCATTAGAGCAAAACTTTGCAGTCATCTTCACTGGACGGAACAAAGAATGGTCGGACGAGAAGTGTCGACGCCTAATAATCCATAGATCTGATGATGACATTCTAAAGAGCACTTCCTCCAAAAGTCATATCCGTTCTTTACAGCTCTATAATGATGAGGAAGAGGAACTGGTTTCATTATCAAAGCTGTTGTCTTTTGATTATTATATTCCTCTGAAGGTGTTAGATTTAAGAGGTACTTATCTCCATAAAATTCCAAAGGAAGTTTTCAAGTTGTTTCATTTGAAGTATTTGAGTTTGAGGATCACATGGTTAAGAAATGTTCCTAAATCCATAGGACGTCTTCAAAACTTAGAGATTCTTGACATGAAGGGCATTAGGGTGTATGAGTTGCCAGTTGAGATAGGAAAACTTCATAAACTCCGTCATCTCACTGTGGGCGGTATTTATTATGGTGGTGTTTGTGCTCCTCTTGAGATCGGGAGATTGTTGTTTTTACAAAGGTTGAGTTATGTATGAGCAAAGGAAACTAATGGCGTCAAAATGATGTCTGAGATAGGGAATCTAACACAACTGAGAAAGCTTGGACTTAAGGGTCTGATACAAGAAGATGGAAAAGAATTATGTTCATCCATGGAAAAGTTGACAAACCTTATCTCTTTAAGCCTTGAGACGACTTATAAAAATGAAATTGAGATCCTTGATATCCAACATTCTTTATCTACAGTTCCTCTTTGTCTTCGTACATTAAAATTGAATGGGCGTCTAGAGAGGATCCCTCAATGGTTATCTTCACTTGTAAGCCTAACTAAACTAAAGTTGAGGAATAGTTGTGTTCTTGAAGATCCACTACTGCTTCTCCAAGATCTACCCATGTTAGCACATCTTGAACTTGATGCATCTTATGAAGGGGAAGGGTTGTGTTTCAAAGCTGGAAAGTTCCCAAAGCTCAAGTTTTTGGATATTACTTGGTTGAGGGCACTGAAATGGATAATGGTGGAGGAAGGTGCAATGCCCCATCTTGAAGAGCTCTGGTTGAGTCATTGCGAATTGCTTGAACAGGTACCTTTTGGTATTCAACATTTGTCTAGACTCAACTCAATTGAATTAGTGGGTTTGAAAGATACATTGATGCTTAGTTTAGAACCAAATGGTGAAAACTACACAAAAATATCTCACATTCCTCACATTATAAACTTGTACTCTTGGATTTAATTTTATAATGCAGTTTCTTAATGGTCAGAAAGTGTAGTATGTGCAAATGTCCATGTCTGTATATATGTACATTTTGTTATTCATAACAAAATAGTGTCCTAGTCGAATTTGATTTTGTATATAATTGTACTTTATTTTAATTCAAGTGTTTTAAGAGTAAATAGAAGTCTTGAACATCAAAGCTCTTTCAAATATGTATATTAATTGATTGTAGATTATCATATGTTATAATTTTATTTATTTTATTTGTATATTATCCCACTTTGTGGGAATCCATATGAGTAATATTTATTTTATTTGATATTTTCCCACTCTGTGGGAATCCATATGAGTAATATATGGTCATGGAGGAGTTTATGCAATGGCAAACAGCTCAGGTGTGCTCTGCTGTGTAACTAAACTCCTACGTTGGTGAAAATACCAGATGTTGAGACAATTTGTTGATTGAATGGGGTCTGTTTAAAATAAAAAAGAAAAATCACATGTCTTAGTTTTCTAATTTTTCTTCAAATGAACTTTAGAGACAACTGGAACTTAAAATTTATAGCTCCTTTAACAATTAAAGGACCAAAATTGTAAAATTGAAATAGAATGACTAGATCTAAATTCTAAGATGCCAACTAGCTTGTAGCTCAATGATATCTTTAATTTGTAGCTCTACCAAATTATAGGATATTATAGATTTGAAACCCAATAGAGCATTGACTCTTTGTACTTCAATATAGGTTGATATTATTACATAGAGTTTAATAATACTAAAAAAATCTCAAATAATTAAATAACAAAAAGAGTATTTTAACTATTTTTCTTCCCTCCTGTATTGACAACATAAAAAGGAACAGAGCAGATACCAATTTTGGTCCAACGACTATTAGCAAAAAGACAATTTTGGTCCACATGTTTAATTTCTATCAATTTTAGTCCCACGATTATTGTTGTAGTACCAATTTTCATCCACGACTATTGTTTTAGTGCTTTAATTTGAGGAGGAGAATTGTGAATTGTGATCGACCTTAGGGCTTAAATCTTTTTATTCATGCTCAAATTTGGATATTGAGTTGAAAAGGACGAAAATACCTTTAAAAATTTTAGATTTTGGCACGTTTTAAACAGATGGGTGACCGGCGCGATAAATTTTGACACTAAAACAGTAGTCGTGGGACCAAAATTGGTACTAAAACAATAGTTGTAGGACCAAAATTGGTAGAAATTAAATATTTAGACCAAAATTATCATTTTGATAATAGTCGTAGAACCAAAATTGGTATTCGCTCAAAACAACATCATAATTAAAATTGAAGCAGCATATATTTTCCTCATGTTTTGACAACATAAAAAGGAACATCACTAAAACCAAACACTTCACGTTGATTTCCAAAATATCACCATATAAACACCTTATTATAGTTTATTTTTGAGTTAATTCCATTCGTCCTAGATTTATAGGTGACATTCCGCTTTTAGTCATCTTTTATCAAAACATCCATATTTGGTCCTAGTATTATTGTGGCATGACCATTTTTGGTCCCCGTCAACAAAATTGTTGAAATGTCGTTAAACACAATGGTTTTTCAATCATTTTTATACAAAGTAAGTTGACCCCGCTATATTTTTATGTTTATTTTTTTGAAAAAATATGTAATTGAAGACTGAAATGTCTTTGTATTTAACGACATTTCAACAATTTTGTTGACGGAGGACCAAAAATGGTCATGCCACAATAATATTAGGACCAAATATGGATGTTTTGATAAAAGAGGACTAAAAGTGGAATGTCACCTATAAATCTAGGACCAAAAATGAAAATAACTCTTTATTTTTTTAAAATGCAAGAATATACAAGCAGTTTTTATAAAATTAAAAAAAAAATTGTATAGACTGAATTTATATTAAAAAAAATTAGAAGTATCTACTAAGGTTTTCTAGCAAACTACCACAGATAATCTATAAGATTTCTATAATATACTAGTTTTATACGCGCATTGCGCGTATGTGTTAATGCTCAATGTTTATATTTAATTAAATATTTAAAAGTATATCAATACAAGATTATATAGGAGAAGTTTATACATGGGTAATTGAATGTCGAATTTTTTATTTAAATATCTAACTCAAAGGGTTTTAGTCTCATTCCTCGTGTCAGCTTCTCAACAACAACTTCTTTAATTTGCTCAACCTTTTGGTTAGCAGATCTGCTACGTTATCATTTGATCTCACGTAGTCAACAGAGGTAACACCCATTGTGAGAAGCTATTTAATGGAATTATGTCTACGACGTATATGTCTAGACTTACCACTATATATGTTACTTTGTACCCTACCAATTACAACTTGACTATCACAATGCACACAAATTGGTGGCACGTGTTTTTCCCAATTAGGAATATCCTCAAGAAAATGGCGTAGCGATTCAGTCTCTTCGCAACATTTGTTTAAGGCTATAAGCTTAGATTCCATCGTGGATCTGACTATTGCAGTTTGTTTTGAGGATTTCAATGAAACGACTACACCGACTAACATAAACACTTAGCTACTCGTGGACTTAGAGTCTCTAATATCCGATATCTAGTTAGAATCACTATACCCTTCAAGTACAACATGATATCTCGTATAGTTCAGTCCAAGGTCATGAGTATACCTTAAGTATGCCATAACTCTCACTATTGTCTTCCAGTATGCATCACTTGTTACTCGTATATCTACTAAGTTTGTAAATCACAAAGGCAATATATAGTCTAGTACATCACATTAGATACATCAAACTTCCAATATTTCTAGCTTAAAAATACACATTCTGTGATTTTTTGATAGATGTACGATAGTATATATCTAACGGTGTCCTAGCCAATTGATTATAGGATTTTATGAATATAAGAGATTGGGTTAACATGAGACTATCTAGTCTTATCACGATTTTAATCCTTGATTATAGGATTTTATGAATATAAGAGATTGGGTTAACATGAGACTATCTAGTCTTATCACGATTTTAATCCCAAAGATTAAATCTACCAAACTCATATCCTTCATGTCAAATCTTGAATTTAAAATGCTTTTTGTAAATTTGATCATTTGATGATTATTGCTACCCACGATGAGTATATCATCCACGTATAAACAAAAAATTACATAACAGTCTATCATTTTCTTAATGTAGACACATTTGTCATTCTCGTTATTCATTAGTTAACATCGCATTGTCAAACTTCTCGTGCCACTACTTAGGCACTTATTTTAAACCATATAATAATTTAACCAATTTCCAGAATTTTGTCTCTTGGTCCAAAATCACAAAACTTGCATTTTGATCCCACCCTATTATCCAGATACAAGAACATGGAAAAAATATGTATGTTTCTCAAGCTTAAAATATTCATCGCACTTATTTGCTGGAACTTTTTAATTGATAATTTTTATTTAATTTTTTGGGGATGGCTATGTGTCTGCATTTCAGAAGTTTAATTGTTTCTCAACTTACTCTGTAACTTATACATTAGACCTTCATACATTGATACCTTTTATTTATAGTGTTGGTGTTGAATAGATATGGCTAACCTTTTCTGACTCATCAAATTTACATATAAAGAAGCATATAAGTAATTTGATTTTGGTTGTTACTTTTCAGGATCCAGTTAAATATCCAGATAGCTTGTCCTCAACTTTTAGAACTTTCCTTAAGGGGCTGCTTGACAAGGTATCTTCTAAAGAAAGCTGGCATAACTATGACAAGGCTTCTCTTCTAAGTAACATTTTAAGTAATTTAATTGTTGAAACCACAACATAGGTACCTCAGAATAGACTTACTTGGCCTGTTCTTCTTGAGCATCCATTTGTTAAAGAAATTTATGAGTTAAAATGATTCCTAGCTAGCCTCACTAGGTTCATAAGAACGACTCCTACCCGAAAATAGAGATACTATACTTAAGTGTGCACACCCCCGCAGGANATATATATATATATATATATATATATCCATCACCTCCGCTGTCTTCTTAAAACCAGAGTAATGAATGAGGAACCTAAGACTCAATTATGAAAATTCTAAAAACTTTTGTAACTTCTAAAAATGATTATTTACTAAACTACTACATACAAAAGAATGTTTACATACTAAAAATCTCAAGTTATTCAGTTGGTAAATTTCTTATAAAAGCAACTTGATAAATTTGGCATCATTATATATCTCAAAATTTCTAGATTGATTACATTTGTTGTTTAGTAAAGAAAACTGAAAATTGTTAGGATAGTATGCTTCACACGCCTAAAGACGATCAAGTATTTCTTTGTTTGTGCTAAGTCTTAAGTTTTTTTATATAGAGCCCAGATTCTTAACAAGAGATACTAAAGTTATTGAAATGCTTTTAGAATTGAAGAACATTGAAATAAGAGGTCAAGAAGTGAAAAACAATGTTGTAAAATTGGTGTTGAATTGATATAAGAAGGAGAGTGAAATGTGAATTTCCTACTTTACATCTCAAATTTTAAATATGTTTTAAATTTTTCTGTAATTTTTAACGATTGCGGACCAAATGCACCACTTCGTTCATAACTGAGGGACTAAAAATGGATATGGTCATAATTCAGGGACCAAAGATGCAATTTTCCCAGCCCTCTAAAAGGATGAGTATATTTTGAGAATCAATTAATTATTCACTTATATTTGTTTTGCGGGTATAATATATCAAATTAATCATCTCACTTAGGAAAATCCAAATCTGATTCCAAAATTAGAAAGTGGACTCCACTCAAAATAACCGCTTACTATTAACTCTACCATAAAGAGTCAATACCGCATCCACTGAGGTTCGATCTCATGACTTCAAATCCGATTTAAATTTAAAAATTACAAAGTGGACTCCACTAAGGTTCAATCTCATGACCTCCTATTTGAGAGAGTCACTATTACATGTCACTTAACCATAAAGTCATTGATATTTAACCATTGAAGTGACATTATATAATATATATAAGGTTTAAAAAGAAAAAGAAAAACTATTTTTTTTTCTTCCCAAAAAATAGAAAAAAAAAAATTGGTTGACTGTGAAATTGGTTTACCACTCCACAAGTGAATAAACAGTTTATGTAATAATCAAATAAAAGAATAACATAAATATTAAGTAGTAATTTTAATAAGAAATATAATCCGACTTTATTAATATAATAAGGTGTTTTTTATCCAATAATGATTTATATGTTCAAATTCTACGATAATCAAAATATTATCTGTTCAAAATCTACGAAAATGACTTGTGTACACACGTTCGGATAGTGATTTTGGATTTCTCTTATTATTGAAAGGTGGTGATATATTCAATCTTGACTTTCATAGATTTTTAAATGCTTGTATAAACTTTAAAAGTTTGGATGTATTCAATTCAGAGTTTTAGAGTCTTTAAAAGTAATACAATATTCTATTAAGATTTTTATAGTCTTTAAAAGTCAGTCATATTGATTAAGATTTTTAAAGAATCCTAAAAAGTTGACGCGGGAGAGTATTCAAAAAATTATTAACTTTTGTAGGCTTTTATATTAGAAGACTGGAATAGTTTTTTCGCTCAAATATAGTTAAAATCCATCCCTCAATTTCTAAACTTTAATTTCTTTCTATCAACTCTCTCCATCTATCTAAACTCTATTTATATATATTTTTCCTTATTTAAACTTTATAAATCTTATGCTTAAATTCACAGAAGGAGAAGGAAAAATCAAAATCGTGTATACCACACATTCTCCTTAAAATCAATTCGCTACCTCCTGAGGGTGCTAAAATTATTGTAGTGTCAGTTTCCCATGATAAAATGAAGACTAAAGTGTCATTTAGCACCGGCGATGAACTATATCCAATTATTCATGCCCCACCCTGAATTTTCATATCGTATATATCGAGCCACAAACCAAAAATAAAAATTCACCTAGAACTTTTAGCAGATTTCCCTGTCTTCATGCTGACATGGCGCAGGTTCTCACTGATGTGGCATTTCTTTTAACCGTATGTGCCCATGTAAGCATTTACATATTAAAAATTAAAATTAAAAAAAAAACAAAAAAAACAAAAACAAAAACCGGAGACCAAATTTCACTATTTCGCCCAACCCTATTTCACTTGGCAGCTGTTTAGTTGTTGACAATAAGACACTAAACAAAAAAATTAACATTTCTATTAATTTGAAAATTTGAAAGAATACTAAACAAAAAATTAGCCAAAAAAATATAAATTCTAAAAAAAAATTGAAACATTGAAATTGCAAAACTGAAAAAGTATACATTATGAAAATAAAGAGAAGAAAATTCTGGTTATTTTAATATAATATATTTTTTTAAGTTTTTAATATGTAAATGCTTACATGGATAACATAAGGTTAAAAGAAATGCTACATCAGTGATAAACATATGCCATGTCAGTAGAAAGACAGGGAAACCTGCTAAAAGTTCTAGGTGAATTTTTTTTAGTTTATGGTTCGATATATACGATATGAAAGTTCATGGTGCGGCATAAATAATTGGATATAGTTCATGGTGCTAAATGACAATTTAGCCTAAAATGAATTACAGTAATATAGTTGAGCACTCAAGCTATATTACTCTCGGCAAACTAAAACAGACGGCGAGCACTTCGACCTTTTTATTGAAAGTGTGGTAAAATTTTCAAGGAGAATATTTTTGTGGAAGAGAGGAGAAAAAATCAACAAAAATTTTGATTAGTTCAAAACCCAGCAGCCAAATAATCTGCTCATCACCAAGTCTTTATATAGAGAATTATGAAAATATTGGCATTAACATGGCACAATAAATTTAATTTAATATATAATTAGATTATAACGTTTGAAACAATCATACTAATTATCACAATAATATCTACGAAATTAAGTATCAATCATACTAATTATCACAATAACATCAACGGTTACAAAATTAAGTATAATTAATTTGTATAGACTTGTTTCAGAACACCTAAATAGTCGAGAAATCCGTACTGAAAAATTAATTAATCTTTTAGAATTCACTCAAATCTTTTAGAACACCTATTGCATATTTAGTCCCTGAGTTATAGGGGTAGTGTAGACTCAGTCCCTGAGTTATGGCCGTATCCGAGTTTAGTCCCTGAGTTATTTGCAAAGTGGCGAGTTTAGTCCCTGGCCATTAAATTTGACGAAAAAATTTTAAAAAATCAAAATTTGAGGGGTAAAATAGGAAATTCAGATTTTATTCTTCTTCTTATATCAAAAACACTTTTACAATATTATTTTTCACTTCTTAGCTTAATTATTTTCAAGATTCTTCAATTTTAAAAGCATTTTAATAACTTTCAAATGACTTGTTAGGAATGGCTCTCGTATAACACACTTAAGACTTAGCACAAATAAAGAAATGCATGACCATTGTATTTAGGTGTATGAAACACACTATCCTAACAAATTTTTATTTTTTTACTAAGCAACAAATTTAATAAAATTGCTACAAACTATCGTATTTTTTTAATTTTATTAAATTTGTTGCTTAGTAAAAAAATAAAAATTTGTTAGGATAGTGTGTTTCATACACCTAAATACAATGGTCATGCATTTCTTTATTTGTGTTAAGTTTTAAGTGTGTTATACGAGAGCAAGGTTCCTAACAAGTCATTTGAAAGTTATTAAAATGCTTTTAAAATTGAAGAATCTTGAAAATAATTAGGCTAAGAAGTGAAAAATAATATTGTAAAAGTGTTTTTGATATAAGAAGAAGAATAAAATGTGAATTTCATATTTTACCCCTCAAATTTTGAATATTTTTAAAATTTTTTCGTCAAATTTAATGGTCAGGGACTAAACTCGCCACTTTGCGAATAACTCAGGGACTAAACTCGGATACGGCCATAACTCAGGGACTGAGTCTACACTGCCCCTATAACTCAGGGACTAAATATGCCATTTTCCCTTTAGAATTCACTGAAAAGTAATTAACTTTTCAGATTGTACCGAAAGTTACAACACTACTTTATGATAAGCACCGCAAGGTGCTAGATTATTCACTAATTGGTGCATTAAATGGTGCTTTGCTTTAGTAAGCACCGTATAGTACATACTGAACATAACACCCAAAAATGCTTTATCCAAAAAGCACCGCAAGGTGCTAATCAACCACAAAGCACATTTAACTTTTTTACTTCTCTCAGGTTTAACTTGAAAATCAATTTCATATTCACCCATTAATCATTTTGAACATACATTCCAGATTTAGACAAAACATCTTGTTTGACTCAAAAATCATTCAAAAGCCATTATTGTGCAACAATGAACCAGAAACCATGTTTTTCTAGAGCTTTGTTCAGAGTCACTCTTTCCTAGAGGTCATTTTGAGAACTTTTAATGACTTTTGTAGACTTTTAAAAATAAAAAAAAGTTTATAAAAGTCAATAAAAGATTATAATAAGTGTTTGTGATATAAGAGTTAGTCATACAAAGTTTACAAAAGTTTAAAATGATTTTATGAAAACTATTTAAAATCTATAAAAATTAATCATTTTAAAAGTATTTTAAAATATAAAGAAGTCAAGATTGAAAAAATCCCTAAAAGGTTTTTACAAGAATCAATCTTTGGATGGGTCACACTTGTGTAAGACCGTCTCACATATCTTTATCATCTATAGTCATGACATATACTACTTAACATTTTTATTATGGTTAACGGGTTTGGTTAACAAAAATAATACTCCATATATGAATAATGAAATTTAAATTTTATGAAAAAGAATAAAGTTATAGTTTATATTATAATATTTAGTTAGTAAAAATGAAATTATTGAGAACATTCATTTTATTGTTTGGGATGTTAGAAAATATTTTTGTCAATTGTGATCATTTTATTATCAACATTAACAATTTATATTAAAATAAAACTGATTTCTTTATCTGCTTTTCATTGTGATTATTTTACTGTCACCTTGAAAATGTAAAATTAAAAAAACTGCAAGTTTGCAAATTGCAAAATATGCATTGGATGGAACAGGCAAATAATCATAAGACTTGAAGTTTATTTTTATTTTTATTTTTTATAGGTGGTAGATTGAAATAAATATGGCATAGCTAGATTAAATATAAAATAAATATATTTGGATATTAACATTGGTAATAATGAAATAAGAAATAAAGAAATCTTGTTTGAGCTCCATATATATCATTTCATTTTGCAGTCTAAAATCTTGTTTGAGCTCCCATAAAACAACACGTACTGCCAAGTAGCGACCAATTCTTTGCCGGTGAGGACTACAAGTGATTTAAGTTTCGGTACTAATGGCGGAAGCTGCTGTAGAGTTTCTGTTGGACCAACTATCAGCGGTGATCAGTAAAGAGTGCTCACTCTTGGGAGGGATTAGAGAAGACGCACAATACATCATGGATGCCTTGAGTCGTCTAAGGGCAGCTTTGAGAGTTGCTGATGAGAGGGAAGAAATTGATCCTCAAGTTAATGCTTGGGTGAAGATAGTCCGGGAGCTGGCTTATGACACCGAAGATGTTCTTGACGAATT
>NXFB01000052.1:22443-34357 GCA_002525835.2 Ipomoea batatas
TAAAAGGGATGCGGTTAAGATTTGTTTTCTTTAAATTAATCTTCGGTTTTTCGGTCGGTTTTCGGTTTTCCCTTGAAAAACCGATAACCGACCGAAAAACCGAAATAACCGAATTTTTTTAACCTTAATAACCGAAACCGAACCGAAAACCGAAATATTCGGTCGGTTCAGTTTTCGGTCGTCGGTTTTTCGGTCGGTTCGGCTTTTTTGCTCACCCCTATCTGCACATATCTGAACATTTTCAATAGTTTTTTTGGCTCAAACACATAAAAATATTGAAGGATTTGAATTGGTATATATGGAAACAAGGACTGCTCATTTGTGCACGCATAAGCATGCTATTGTTTAGTAATTTCTGTTTCCTGTCTGGAATCTGAAAGTCAGCAAATGNCTGGAGGAGAATTTATAAATATTTGGGATTTAGAAATGCAATTTTGTTCTCATGAAGAACCAAGATTTATGATTTTCTTTCGCCATCTTCTCTTCATTGATGCTTAAGAATAGATTATTCCCATCTCCTCGTGTTTTATGTTGGCTTTTGCACAAATATATTAGTACAATAACAACACCGCTATTCTTTAGGCTGCTGGAAAGTATAGGCAGGAGGGAAAGACATATGTGGTCCAAGATGGAGATATAATATTCTTCAAGTTCAACGTTTCCGGAGGAGGGAAGAAGTAAGAGTTCTGTCTGCACTCATTTACTTATAAGACAGTACTATTTTGTTCATCGAGTGAAGAAGTGATATTTGTATCTTCAACAAGCCTTGAGGCTGCAGATTCAATGATTTAATACTTTTTGTTCAGTATTAGCAGTGGAAGCCTTTAGATATGTTCCCTACTTTCACACTTCCTCTAATGTTATCGGGATTTTTGGGTTTCCTTTGATTGTTATACGAACTTGATAGTGAGATTTTCTCTATGATCTGAACTATGAAAGGAGCTTAGTTGTTTTGTACGAAGCTTGAAAAGGGGGTGTTTGGTTTGCTAGTTTTGAGTTTGGGAATTGGATTCAAATCCACACTACTTTTACTATCTTCTAGTCTTTGAAATTGGCTAATGGCAATAATGAATAATTAGGGATAGTAATATTTTTATTGAATAAGATTTGATAGTTTTTAATGGATCGGACTTGACATAAAATCAGGCTGGAGCATTAGTAAGGTGAGGGAAAAAAATAGTTAATATTAATTGGATAGACCCATACAATATTTACAATTGGGTCACAATGAAAATAAATAATTAAGTTAAGGTTTCATAGGGGTCTAAGTCCAAGAATAAATATGGTTAAGACTTGACAACGGGTAAAGGCCTAAAAGATATGTATAATGCAAGGTTTTGACTCAAGGTGTAATGATTGGATATGTGCTCTATCTGAAAACATTGATGTTCGAAGGAGGGCAAAACACCCTTTTATAGTATATGCTACCTTGAATTTCATGCTAAACATGTGGTCCTCGTTGCCCAAATCCTCTCGTCCATCCACTAGTCACCTAGGAAATGCGACATGATTCTACTCACGAATATCCAAGCCTAAAACCCTTGCAACTGCCTCCTTGCCTATGTCCAAGAAACGGTCCTTGTTGCGTCGAGACCTGCACAACCACGGTTAGCTTGGTGCCCTACACGCCACCCCCTCCCTCGCCGGTCATAACCTCCCTAGCCTACGACCTCACTTCCCTAGGCATTCCGTGCCTTCATATCTTCTCCAAATCCAAACAATTATTCTTTTACCTTATATACTTAGGTCCACTCTCATCCCATTGGGCTCACTGTTGCAAAAATCAGCTGCCTAGGCACTAGGCGCCCTTAGACAGAGGCGAATTACTCCCTAGGTAGCTGCCTAGCGCCTAACTCGGCTGAGTTGGTACTTGGTGGGCGACTCGATCGAATTTGGCCGGGTTAATTCGGACGAGTCGATCTTGTTCATTTTTTTTTTTACTATATTTATATATATTTAAATTTATTTATTTATATAAATAAGAGAAGTAATAGATATACATATAATATAATATATGACATACACCCAAACGCATGCACTATTTTTTTTTTTAGATCGCCGCCTAGGCGTTAGGCGCTAATCTATCGCCCGACTAGCGCTTAGTGTCTACTGCAATCATGATTGGGTTACCCACCTTCATAGGCCGATTGAGCAATTATGGCGTACTGGGTCATAAGAGACAAATTATACCATGCATGGACTATGGTTTACCTTGCATTGTTGATCTTGGTTCAAAAATAATTTACAGATTTTGTACCTGTATTTGATGCATGGTAATTATGGACATATAACATGATAACTACATGCAAACACATAAACTGTTAGTTGCAGGTACATAATATGTTAATTGCAGACACATATCATGTTAATCAACATTTTATGTGTTTGCAGTTAACATATTTTGTACCAACCATTAACAATTTATGTGTCTATAGTTATCATGTTATATGTCTATAATTATCATTTTATGTGCTTTCAATTTATTTACAAGTACATAAATTGTTAATTGTAAGTACAAAGTGTGTTAACTGTAGACACATACTTTTTGGACGACCAATGTTTACTAATGCAATATGAACCTTGGTCCATGGTATAACAATTGGCCATAAGACCCATCACAATCTATTTTGATTAATTAAGTAAAAATATTTATCTTAATAATTGGAGTATTACTATTTGCGCAATGAAGGACTTTGTCAATATTTAAATTTTCCTTTAACAACATGATTGATTGTGATTCACTGTTTATATTCCTTTCGTAATCTTTATATATGGATGTTATATTAAATAATATTTAGATGGAAAAGACCTATGCCAACACATAAACCAAAATAAATGAATAAATTGAATTATAACAAATGCAATTAAACTAATATAATATTTCCATCATCATTTGTTTGATAACATATCTTTTCTTTACCTTTCACTTATTCTTTTTATGAGTTGAAAGTTTACATAGCTTTTGTGTTGGCTGTGTCCCTCAACCCATCCACTCAGTTCCATATTTTTCTTTAACAAAGTAATGTTTTGGAACACTAAGGTTGTTGGTGATTGGGAGCTGTCTTCATGAATAATCTATGAGAACATAATTATCTCCTCACCCTAAAAAGACACATAGAAAATACAGAGTATATGGGAAGGAAAAGAAAAGCAAAAGATGCTTTTAAAAGACAAGTCATTAAGTCAAAGCACGCCATAACTCTCAAAAGTGAGAAGCAATACGTGGAAGGTGGCATTTTAATAGCTCTTGAATGATTAGGAGCTTTACCTCAAACATATATTCATTGCTGCGCTGTTTTGGTCTGAGGCTTTGCCAAAACATGTTGTAAGTAATACTGTTGTTGGGTCAGGAAAAGTCAATTTTACGAGTGTTAAAATGATAGTCATTAAGTATTGTGATATGAACGAGTAGAGAAAATGTAGTTTTAAAGATATACATAGCGAGGATATATCTAAATAGGGATGAGAGATGCATTAGTAAGTATATAAGTAGTGAAATGCATAGATATATAGTTATAAGGTTATTTTCTCTTTACAATTTTTTTTCTGGTTAGTTGGGAAACAAAGAAAACCAAAATGAAATATTTTTGTTAGCTTGGTTTTTTTAGGGCTAGATCTATGCTCCCCTCTTTCTTTGTTTGTATGTTTTTTTTTTTTTTTTTTTTATTAATTTGCAACAAATTACTATAATTATTATTTTTTTAAAGACATAAATTTGATAGTAACACTTTGATCACTTGCAGGCCTTCACATATTGTACTCTGATCTTCACAAAATGACATTACATACTCATGACTGGTGTATTGGAATGATGTGATCAGGATTTTTGTAATTTAATTTTTCTAACTAAAAGGAGCAGAGGGAATGAAGATAAAACTGTCCTTCAAATTGCGTGCCTAATCAGACACCTTTAGAAATTAGCATGAATAATGGCATTGAGACAAGAAAAGGAAATGGATGGCAAAGTGGTTGCATGCCAATTGTCAATGACAAAGACATAAAACCTACTTAACATCCCAATTCCCTCATCTGCATGCACGTACCTACACTTCACAGTCTGCAAAGATATAAATCCTTAGATCGAGTGTGAGTTTTAATGCTGAACATATTCAATTTACTTCTTCATAAGTTTAAAAATAGATTCATAGAATTCGATCATGATTAGTCTGACAAAGTTGAGATACCTAATGTCAAGTCAATTATATATATATTTTCAACTTAGGTGATCTCAACTTCGCCAAATTAATCTTAAGTTCACACCACACTACAATCGCCTCCCGTCATGACTTTTAAGTCAGGCGATGAACCAACAACACTAAGCCTCGAGGTAGCTAAATGTAAATTATTATTATTATTATTATTATTATTATAGTCCGATGACAAAGAAGGGACTCAGAAAAGCAATTAACAGACTACACAGGAGATTCCTGATCACACTACAAATTCGATCTTTCCCTCATTCTCTAAAAGTCCTATTCACCACGGGATTGAATGCTTGTATAGCGTCCCGGTCGACAAATGTCAGGTTTTACTCATTGTAAGGCACATGACACTCAAGTTATGGCTTACCAGGTCAGTCACACCACTTGTATAATACTCTCTAATCAATGTGACAAGATGGGTAAAATGACACACAGGTGGGCATCACAAGGTACCCATCTTGGTCCAGAAGAAGGTCGGTGGCAATCGGTCGAGATGAAGCTCATTGCAGTGGGTTGATTATGTCCGGTTAAGACCCATGAAATATGCCGGGTTCTGTTCGGTGACGGTCGGGAAATATCCCATTAGTATGTAATTGGATATATGTATATTTTAAAAAGTTAGGATTATTACATGTCTGAGTTTCTCATTTGAGGTATTGGAAAATATAAATGGTGTGTAATTGGTATAAAATGAAGGCATAGTAAATAAGTGAGTGATAACAGGAAACAATTGAAGTGATTTTACTTATGATTGAGTAGCTGAAGTAGTATAAATTAGTAGAGTATTAGTATGAAATTCAGGTGCATAATCCCTAAAAATGATTCACAAAGTACTATATATAAAAACTCTATACAATTATTTGTGACAATATATAATTGATATTTGATTAATAAATAGACTCATTTTTAAACACTAAGTGAGATCAATTAACTTTGGTAATCAATAAATAAAAAAATTATTGTTACATTTGATAGTGAAGAAAATTTTGATCACTATAGATATTTAGTACATTACTTTATTTTATTCTTTTAACTCTTTAATGTGTCTGTAAACAGTATACACCAATGGTAGTATAATTTTTTCCTCGATAACAATTGGTTGTAGAAGATTTCTTGATTATTTTTATCTTTATGACTAATCATTATAATGGAAATACATATTTTCAAAAGTATACATTGTATTTTTCTTTAAAAAGATAAAGTCAGTACTACGTATATACCTAATTTTGGATCCCAACTTAATGAACCATGTCATGTATAAAGGTACACAATTGTCCCAATGGGTCCCATTTTATCCCATGCCCCTTCAACATGTGTGTACAACTTTAATTTTCATTGCCCTCTCTTAATTCTCAACTATGAGTCCCACATTTTCAATTCTTTTCATACCACCTTCACCTACTTAACCAACACTAGAAAGTTCCCTTTAATTTGGCCAATTTTTCTTTTCTTATAATTATATATTTTTTAAATTTTTTAGACCACGAGGTGTCATGAGTAGACCATAATTGGCTCATACTATACTCAGACTATTTTCCGTTCACACCGGGTCGTCTCAATTAAGGAGCAAAGTGCTGACCATATTGATTTTTTCATACGAGAAGGAGTTCGAACTCCTGACATCTCTTAAGGGATGAGAGTGCACGATCACTCACACCAACCAAATTGGTTATTTAATTAAAATTTTTAAATTTAATTTTTAGATGGAAATATTTGAAATTCCAAGTTTAGCCCTTCCAATAAATATTTGGAAATCAACAATGCCCCAAGTCAAAGGGAAAGTGCGTGCTACTATAATTAACTCTTTTAATTTTCATGTAATTTGTGACTTATTATACATGAGTATAGTTTATCTCGTGTATATGAAAAGTAGCAGTGAGTTTTCAATGAAAAGAAGTCCTCAAAATATTAGTCTAATAAATGAAAAATTTGGAGCAAAATCTTGCCACAAATATTGAATTTGTATTAATATATTTGTGTATAAAAATATATGATTTGATATTAAATCTTAAAATTGAATTGTCTTAATTTATTTATTTATAACCTATGGTAAATTTATGGGTCCAAGATAAAATAAAGAGAAAGACATAAACCTAAGTTAAAAAAAAAAAAAGAAAAAAAAAAAGGGAAGTGCGGGGCCCAAAGCTCATTGAAGAAAGTGAAAGCTATTCCCCATGCTTCTTCGCATACTGCTAGTCTGCTACACTGCCATCACTGGCGTGATAGCGTCACTTCCAAATTTTTTTTTTTCAAAATAATAATAATAATAATTATTATTATTATAATTATTATAATTACAATAATGCTTCGTAATAGTAATTATTAAAAAAAGAACAGATTAATTTTTTTTTAAAGATAAAAATAACAGATTAATAAAAAAATGGAATTTCCTGTCCGCACTAGACAAAGATTCCTTTGCTTTTTGGCGGGTAAAATACTCTTAATTTCCCTCATTTCCCGCTAATACTGTTCTCTAATCTAATGTCGTCTTTTTGCTGCAGATTTTTTGTTAATTTAATGAAGAATTAAAATACTACTATAATTATTAAAAGCACTGAACAAGAATTATTGTTTCATATAATATAATTTATGCTCAGCATAAGGGACATGAAATACGCTTTATACAAAAGATGATAATATAATTAGACAAAAAAATGTTTTTTTAAGCTTTCTAATGGGCTGATTTCTCGTATAAAGAGAGAATGCTTTTGAAAAGAAATTTTAGTAAAGTAAATGCAGATTTACTCATAATTACTGTGAATTAAAAGCCAAAATGGCATTCCAAGAACAGAACAAAACACAACATAGGCGCCCGCGTACTATCTCAATTAGTTGGATTTTTTTTTTGAACTCAAAAAAAAAAAATATGATTAATTACTTTAAACTTTTAAATTAATAATTGTGTATGATTCAAATCTCACTAAAAATATGGGAATCATAGAAGAACTTGATCGACTGTGCACAGAATTAGTGTAACTTAACATGAAGCTAATTTAGTTAATTAAACTGATCACCACAAAAATCATGTTCGGGGTTTGAATCTCATTGAAAATTTAAGGATCATTGAGAGACCTTAATTAACTAGAGGCGATGGAAACTCCTTATGTGACAAGGAGTTTATCTACTTTAGCAATGTGACATAAGCTCGAAACCTGATACATATATTAGGCTATCTCTATTAGTTGGTTTTTCATAAGTTTTAAGAAGATCATATGTGATGTGGAGGAGGAGAACGAGATGAGAGATAATGAATGAGCTCTTCCGGTAAAATGATGGGTTTTTGTGGGTCTCAAGACGCAGAGAAAAATGAGTTGGACGTATACAATGGCGCCCAGTCGGGCACGTGCGCATTAGCGCCCTGTGTCTTTTTTTTTTTAGGTCATAATTCTATTTTTTTTTCTTATCTCTCCCACTTGTTTCTTCAAAAATCACTCAAAAATCTCACTATTGAGTTACAGAGGAAAAAAACAAAACAAAAAACATAGGGCCGTAGGGGTGTGTGTTTGGTCTTTCACAATCCGCCACTCGTGACACTTGAAGTGAGAGAAAGTGATGGAAGTAGAGAGAGAGAGAGAGTGAGACTGGGGAGTGAAATCGTCCAAGAACCAAATGCTGACAAAAAGAAATGCTCAAAGTCATTAGCTTTCTGGGTTTAAAGTGCTTTATCTCTCTTCTCTCAAGTCTGGAGAGAAAGCAACACTAGGGTTTGGGTTTATCCGATTTGTGATGAAAATGCCAGCATTTGTTTGTAAAGGCCAATGCTTTTTCAATCTTGATAGCATTCAATGAAGGTTGACTGCTGATTCAGACACCCATTTACTCACAAGAGCCGCTCTGTTTACTGATTTTGCACAAGTTTTGAGCTTTGGTTTCTGTCAAAGAATGAACCCTGGAAGCAACTGAGGTACATTCTCGTTAACATAAATTCCTTTTTAGTCCCAAATTCTTTCATGTTTTCCTTGGGTTAGATCTCTGACAATGACCAAATGTGTTTTGTTTGTTTCCATTTATTGATTTGATACAGTTTGCTCAAGCTAGAATCTTGCTCTTCTGTGGCTTACAAGTGTTCATTTACTGGATATCTGNCCAATTCCTAATAAAATATATTCTTACCTACATTCCTATTCGTAATAGAATTCTAGATTAAAATTACTAATGGTAATAATACAGTACATATATTTCCTATATCTATACGATTAATAAAAACAATATCCTCAACTATAACTTCCCGCTCAAAACACTCCTATACTTAATCACCCATTATCTTCTTATCTTAGTTTCTGGAAAACTTGTGGAGTTGTGGACATTAGACAATATAATGACGTCTAATGTACACACGCCTTGGGAAGAATGTTGTTTGGGAGTAGGGCTGCAAACGAGCCGAGCCGAGCTCGAGCCTGGGGTGGCTCGAGCTCGAGCTCGTTTGGAAGGGTGATGCTCGAGCTCGAGCTCGAGCTCGAACATCGATGCTCAAGCTCGAGCTCGGAAGTTCTCGAGCTGCTCGAGTCGAGCTCGAGCAGCTCGATTGTTCGAGCTCGAGCTCGAGCTCGAGAGCAGGCTCGATTTCGAGCTCGAAATCAAGCTTGGCTCGAAATCACGCTCGAATTTTCAGCTCGAATTTTATGCTTGAATTTCACATGTTTCATCATACACTTACTGTTTTATCCATAAATAAATAATACAAATTTTTAAACATTCAAAAGTCCAAAATAAGTTCAAAACTTCACTTCAATATCAACTACACTTAAAGCACTCAAAATAAGTAAGTTCACTAGTCCACTTCAATATCAACTACAAGTCAATAACAACACTCAAAATAAGTTCATAGATATACTTCAATATCAATTAAAAGGCAACAACAGTAGTCATCCTTGATTCCAAGAAAGATCTGTTGAATTTGAAAAAAGAAAAAGAAGCATAATATTAGATAAGTGAAGAATGCTAAATAATTGTTTAAAAACAACAAAAGAATAACTTACTTTCATGAGTTGGATACCGGAAGAAAAATTTCTTGATATGATTTCTCTTTCTGAAAAAAAAAAATAAGAAGATAAAAAGTGTGTAAGTAACCAAATGCTTTAAAAAGATAATCACATCATCATCATTTAATATAAAATTAAACTTACCAATAGCAACTGCCTACTGCCTCAAAATCAAGTAGAGAAACCAATAACTGCTTCTAAGTGCTATGTTCAGTTCTTTGCTATCTTATTTCTTGCATATCCATAACAAAAACTTCAACAAAAAAAACTTTTTTGTGTCTTTGATTGTTTCCTTGTTTAATTATTCTTGTTATTCAAAGAAAAAGATAAGAAAAAAAAATTAGTCTTTGGCAGTGACTGTCCAGAATATTTCTGCCTGGCGCAATCAAGAACAAAAATTCGTGAACAAGGCTTCCAAACCTTATTTTTCATTGAATTCTTTTCTGGAAGTCCTACTCTTGTTGAACTTGATATCTGGAAAATTTGGGCCAAGAATTCCTTACCAATCTTTCCCAGAAAATCCTTAAAGTTCAGTCAGTTTCTGGTTAATACTGTCCAGAAATTCTGCCTGGCGCAGTCAGGAAAGAAATTCAAAAACAAATACTTCCAATACTCTTTTTCACTTGAATTTTTTTGTGTAGGACCTCAACTTATAATACTTGAAATCCATAAAAAGTTGGAGTAGAAAAGTTGCTCCAATAAACACAGAAAATTCCGTGAACTTCTTGGCAGAATCTGGTAGTTTTTGTTCCTGAACTAAAACAATGTTCTTGAAGTTTCTTGTCCATTTATCATTCTGAACTAAAACAGTGTTCTACACACAATCCACAGTTCATTATATTGATGATGAGCGGGCAAAAACCCCCAGATCCCCCGGTTTGTGNAATTATTATATTTTTATATTAAATTTACAGATATGATATGATTGGCTTGAGAATATCACGTTAATAGACTTAACATGCTGGTTAATGAAATAGGTTGGGAATTGAAAACATTCTTGATAAAGGACATATTTTTGTTGTTTGATAAGTCATTTCATTCCCAATAATGGTATTGTATAAAGAAATTTGGTACAATCTTCAAAGACTATACATCATGCTATAATAAAACTATTTTTTTTTTCAAAAATAGGTATAAAAGGCCGGGGATTTGATAAACAAATATGCTAAATTATCACTAAAATATTATGTATAATAATTTTGTGACTCTTCTAGAACTCACATGGCTGAATCTTAACGCTATATATGTTTCGTCAAATATTCCTTAATATACTTGGCCATTTCTCATTTTTGAAACACAAGTTTTATTATCCTAATATAGGACAATGACGGTGATGTATCACAAGCTTAACTAGTTTGGAACATAGCCTAATGGGGATTGGACAATTAGTAGCTCACAAAAATCATATCATGGTTTCTTACATAAAATATGTTAAAATCTCTTGCACCTCAAAAGATTATGGAACTTCTGGTCCTACCGTAGTGCCCATACTAAATGATATTTATTCATATAAAACATCTCTAAGACGTTTTTCAAGATAAACTAATTGGTGCATAAAATTTCTTCAAAGAGCTAGATATATACGCGATTTGTTGATCAAACTTGGTTTTCCTATGCTAAATATAACTTTCTGCCGATTCTTATTTTTCCACCAATAGGCATCCCACACTTATGGGGTCAATAAGCATCGGTAGATATATTCAGTCCAAGATGGGAAGGTATAAGGAACTTTATATATAACCCGTAGAGGTACGCTATAATGGTGATATAAGAATATAATTCTAGTGGAATTATCACATAAATAATGCTAAGAAGTTGTTTTATAGACAAAGTTATTTTAGAATGCATGCTATAGTTTCATGTGTAAGATATGTGATAAATCACATAATTATTGCGATCAATAACAAACTCAGGCACCAAGGCTTTGAAATATAAATTAATGGCTTAAATGCCAATAATGTATACATCTTATAGGCATATATACCTGGTTTGCATATCCTGCAAGAAGCTAGGTTTGCATTCTCCAAGAACCCAATTCAAGATTGACCTCATAACAGCAAGACCCATTCGTGTACAAATTAAACTCCAATAGATCAACTAATGCAGCACTCATTGCTGCCACAACCACGATTTGAAGCCGCCGCCGCTTGATGTAGAAAACGCCACCGCCGCCGCCGGTCGAATTCGACGATCTGAGACTTGCAGTCACCATCGCTCTGATTTTGTCGCCGGGCTCCGGAACCGGATCGATCGGAGCCGCAGAAACCCCAGGCCGAGCAATTCTCGCTATCCTATCGGTCAACCGAGAGACGATGGAGGTGAACTAAGACGTTCCTCGCTCTAGTTGTATATATAGTTTTCATCCTTGAATACAAGAATATACGACGAGATTCGGATCGGAGGAAAATCACCAATTATTTATGATTCATCGTAGGACGGATATACATTAGGGGTGACAAAAGATTCGTCAAATCTCGTCTGCTAAATCCTTAACTATTAATTGAACCGAACGCTATGTGTATAGGTGTGGAATCGGTACCCTTTTAACAGAAGTAAAACTTTAACGGATAATCTAACCGAATTTTATATTACCAAATTAATAGAACTAAGCTTTTTTTTTTTTTTCCATTAACTGATTAATCAAACTTTTTCAAGCTATCCAGATAATAATCCCCATCAAATACCTATAATAATAAATTTAATTAAAATAATGCATGTAATAATAAATCA
>NXFB01000052.1:344227-356273 GCA_002525835.2 Ipomoea batatas
GCAATGCACTCCATACAAAAAAAGTCTTGACCCAATATTCAAACTTTCCCAATCTTGTTTGGTGAACTAATTCCTTTCATATTTGTTTGTTTTCAGATTTTATGGCACAAACAACAAATACATTTCTTTATATATATTACTTAGTGACAAGAGAAATTTACTGTTATATTTGAGGGTGTGGATCGGACAAGTAAATCTCGCTCGACTCCAGTATAGTAGTCCACGAATCATACATGAGAGGTAAATCACACTAAGAAGATCATGTGTGAAGAACTTAACCAAAAGGGTACGGTGTTGAAAAACATCAAACTCGTAACTTAACTTTCTGGTATAAAAATCATGTTTTACCTATTCAGCCCTCATTTTCGGACTCCACCTATAATAAATAAATTGTAAGACGATGATGACCTCTGACCGGAAGCATCGTTTTGTCTTTCTGGCCTGCCTAACCCTTGGCTGGCTGGTGAAAGGGGACCAAACATATTTCTTTAATTTAAAAATTTTCAATTTTCTGTCTTTATGAAAGACTTCTTCTCTTTTCTTTTCCTTTTTTTTTTGGATTAGTTTGTATGAATTATCTAAGCTATTTTCTTGTATAATTATTAATTTTTAATTAAATATAATTTTTAAAAATTTAGGGGACAAACCAGCCAAGCCAGCATACTACCAAATAATGAACGTTAAGTACTTAAATAATGTATATATTTAATATATTAAAAATAAATATTTATTCATGATCTACGGTATAATTTGACGGGCGTCCTTATGGGACCTCGTTCCACCAGCCCGCTTTGACCGATTAATAGTAAATCTTATTTAAAAAATGATTTATTTAAAATTAATATAGTTTCCTTACGTCTTCAACTACGTAATTTCCAATAAATATAAAAGTATATATGCAGTTGACACCATAATTAATGAATAAAATCAGAGTAGAAATGGAAGGGAAAGTCCATGCAGATGTTGTCTGCTCCTACGTCTACAACGTTGCTATCTCTCACACCTACGCCAGCAAATAAGATCACGCTACGTGTTGACTATTTTTAACAATTTCTCATGGGGTATTACAATGATAGGTTTTAGGAGCCAATCAATCTAAAGAGGTTGATCATTAGGTGTAAATGTTTAATTTGAGATGATATATGGGCCCGTAAAGTTATATCACCTCACTCCTATGTAATAACGCACAAATCACACAAGATCATATATGTAAATAACATTAAGAAAATCTTGAGTCTATTGATGTAGTAAATACGATGATTTCTTCTGACTCGTATTGGATTGAGATCGATTTTGGTTCGATTCCTTTCCTTAGTCTGCTTGTTGGTTTAAGTCATTTAGCCCAGTTAACGTAATAGAGGGGCAGAGGTTCCCAAGTTAAATGCTTATATGCCAAAAATGCTAAAAGTCTCCCCCTTCTTGCAAATTATGCGGTATTTATAAGAGCGATGAAGGAACATGCACCGGTCTCTCGGCATGCCTGTCACGTGGACTGCATGCACAGGGCCGGCCAGGTCAGGCCCTCAACGGCCCGTTCACATGTTCTAAGATTCCTGACTTCTTTGGGTGTCCCACTGCCATATTTGGTTGGAGGAATGGGGCATTGGGCGCAGTATCACCGGTCGGTAGGTCGGTCCAACCTAATGTGGTCAGGGCAAAAACGATTGGTAAGCTTTTTCGCCTGGTCATCTAACACTTTGCTCGGTCCAGATTTTGATCGGGAAGGTAAGCGGTTTAGGTCGGTGATGATCATATCGGGTTCTACTCGAGTACTGGATCCTATACCGATCAAGTGTAGACTTAGTCGGGTAAGAAATAATTCGATCCCTATCACTATTGAACTTGTGACCTTCATATACAACAATTATGATCTATCCACTTAATCACCCATTTTGAAGCAAGAGTCTATATTTTAATTTTATGGTGACATGACTAGGTTAGGTGGATAAAGAATGTGAATGAAACTATACTATCTAGTCGTTGTGAGTTATGAGCCATGCAGGAGCTCTTTTTTTTTTTTTGTTAGCACAAGTTTTTCAATTTTGTTGGATTATATGGTTCGTATCTAATTCCATGACACTGTGGCTAGGTTAGGTGAATAGAGAATGCATTATTGTGTAATTAGAGAATCTTAGAATTGAATGTCGACCTGTACGTGAACGATTACCTACCTTAAATAAATAATGCTAAGGTATTTGGTTTCACATTATACAAAATTGTATAATATTTCACATTTTTTGCAATGTCATAAGTTGGGAATAATGTTGTTTCAAATTTGACCGATAGCACCATTTATGAATTTTAAAATAATGTTCATCACATGATTAATGCATATACATCATTTATTACAGTTGAAATACATATTCACCACAAAATTCAAACTGGTTAAATAATTGTCTATGCGAGCCAAATTTCACTGTTAACAATTGATAGCTGTCTGTTGACTAATTTAATTATAGAGGATTTTGCATATGTGATATTGTCCTTATCAAAATCTCATTTATAACAACTATTTTATAATTATATTTAAGAACTATGGCAACTTTCTTATCCCTCAGAAAATCAAGTTAAGCCCACAAAGTTCAATTCTTACTCAGAATAATACATGACTTAGGTTTTTAACCTTAAGTGTTGGGTGTCAATCGAGTTAGACAAATTCAACCCCTACTCGATTTGGGCCGTAGGACAAAGAGGAAGGAGTGTTGGGTGTCAAACTGTCAATCGAGTTAGACAAATTGAGCCCTAGCCCTAGACAAAGAGGAAGGAATGTTAGGTGTCGATCAGACGAATTCAACCCTGCTCGATTCGAGATGTTGCGATATAACTTACTATGAAGGGATGTGATTAAATGACTAATATCTACCTACTTATCACCAATTGGTTTTAAGTAAAATATAGCAACAGATAGCTAAAAAAAACTCTAATTAAGTGTGTATGACTTACATCAGTCACAAGATGGTGACCTACTCTGAAGTAAGCATAATGCAACGCTGAAATCCATCAAGAAAAATAGGGAAAAAAAAACTACACCTTGGGGAAAAAAATGTTATTTGCACTTCAAGAATAATAATTTACACAAGATGAAGAAGCAAAAGAAGCAAGGCAAATATAGAGCCCTTTTCTTCCCTCAAATACTTACACTTCAAAGATCATCAGAACTGGAGCATCACAACACAAACTATATAACTTTCAGGAATAAGATCAGACTGTATAATGTTGTTTCTGTATGATGGATTCACTATGGTTTTGCCTGACACTGTCAGCAGATTAGAGATGTCCCGATTCCTCGCGCTTCGAGACTTCTAACTGCGGAGGCAACAGATTAAGGAAACTTCCCTGGTTTTGTTGGACAGAACCGGAATCAGAATCTTCCTCTGCAACCATGTAAAAGCGACATCTTAGGATGTTTTCTTGCCAACAGTCTACTAGTGTGATAACATAATGGTTAAAAGATGGTGTGATTATATGAAAGCGGAACGCTAAATTCCTTACAGACCAAATGATGGTGTACGAGGATTAACGGGAGTCATATGACAGTAAATAATCAACTATAATAACCAGTGTTGTAAAAATCGGCCTAAGTGGCCGTCTAGGGCGAGGGGATTTCACCCCTAGGCGCCTTTTAGTCGGTTGGCAGACTAGGCGCATCGGCCCGACTCGGTGCCTAACTCGGCCGAGTTTTTTTTTTTTTTTTTAGGGTTTAGGGCGGCTACAGGGCAGCCTAGGCAGTAGGCACCCTCGGCTGCCCGACTAGCGCCTAGCGTCTTCTGCAACCTTGATAATTTACATTGAACAAAGCGTGAATTTATGTAGGAGAAAGTTGTTTAAAGAAATCGTACTGAAAAGGGCCTTCACAGTTGGCCGTTTAGGTCTAGTGCTCTTCTTCTTCAGGTCGGCTGAAAACAGAAACGAGAAGATCAATCCATTTTCATGTGTGTACATAACAGTTTCAAACATCCTAGAAATACTCGATGAAATTTGAAGTTAGTTGAGGGAAAAGAGAAGGGGGATGGGATCTCTCCGGGAAAATCCATAGATCATTTTTATATGGGAATGACATACCAATTCCAGGAACTTCGTTCTCATTCACAATCTCAAAGTTTTTGTATGTATAGCCCATAAAATTGACGTCCTTGGAAGAGAGCATCTGAAGCAAGAAAAGGGACAGTCGAAAAAGTAAGGACCACCTTAAACATCGGAAAGAAGTTGCAAAAGTAATTTCATAATTTACACGATGATAACCAGACTTATGCTATGTTTTCGGTGGAAACAAACTAGGTTGCTTGGCAGATTCTTATCGAATAAACAGTTTTAGCAAATATTGATTCCTCTTAGGCATACTAACCTTCCTCCATGGACCCGATTTCATTGCAGTTGGAATTTGATTGTCAGTCTGAAACCAAACCAGACACGAGTCAATAAGCACATTACCGAACGATTAAAAAATCAAAACATTAATGAACAAAACCAAAGCTCAGCAACACTGGGACTTATCGACCTCTTCAAACTTCTCGAAATTTTGAGTGTCCAACTCATCATTAACTTCTGGAATAAACGCAGCTTTCATTTGATACAACTTATCCCACTCGATACCTGTGAACCACGGGTGAGCCTGAAAAAAAAAATATATCAATAGGAAGATACCTAAATCTCTGGTCCTTTCAAGTGTAAAGAGTACTTCAAAACCGATAAAGCTCCGTATGTTTTTATCAAAATACCTTAATTTCATGAGCACCTTTTGTCCCGAGTCTTTGCTCAACATTGCATAGAAGCCGACGAATAAGATCGTGAGCTTCGGGTGATAGTTTCGCCTCTTCTGGAAATTTTAAATGCGTTCGCCAGTTTACAATCTGCAGTAATGAGACAGATATGACTTACCTGCTTAGGACTGAAAACGGAAATTTGAAGTCAAAGCCTAGAAGATTTATTGCAAACGGAGTTTTCCACTAAAAATAAATAACCGGGTAATGCAAAAAAAGACATATTGGAATATAATTAAATGATTCTGAACTACGTCATTGCCGCTGTAGAGAAAAGGCAAATGGGCCGATTCTGATTTTTTACCTTTCTACAAGTAGACATAGGTTCATCTGAATAGAAAGGAGGATATCCTACCAGCATTTCATACATAATTGCACCGAGTGACCACCTGAGAAATCCAGAATAATGTATTTCAGAAGAATAGAAGTTTTTTTGTACAAAGAGTAAAGAGAACATATCCAAGATACAGACCAGTCGCATTCCATTCCATATCCCTTCTTTAATAAAACCTCAGGCGCAATATAATCAGGTGTTCCAACAGTGGAATAAGCCTACACCGTAAAAGTTGTTACTTCATTAGAGATTTCTACAAGATCCTAGCTAATCATTAATAAATGCAAAGCGAAATAAGTCCATAAGAGATTGTGGGCAAGGACGTAGAACCGAGTCCTGACAGCCGCAGTGTGGGAGTTACACCCAATGTGATGGGCTCCTTGTGGGCACCAGGCACTGGTCCTCCCACCTAATGGGCTGCTGAGTCACTGTGATTCACCGCCTCCACAAGTCCTATCAGGCCGGGGTGTGGGGCCAGGCGAGGGATTTCGGCTTTTGAGGGTAAGTTCTAGGGGAGCTTCAGCCACAATAAAGAGAGAACAATTTCAAGAAACCCAAAACTCTCGTGTGAGACATGGCCTAGAAGTGAATAGTGTAGTAAGAAGCTCACAAGCATTCTCCGGTTCTTCTGCCAATGCTGCAGTTGCTCTTGCTGAGTGCGCTTCGGAGGGGCAGGGCGCCCGTCACTTTGAAGGGCACCGCTATAATTATTTCCCGCTGTAAAATCTTTTTCATGAAGATTGCTGCAGTCTAACGGTTTACATAATCCAAAATCAGACAATTTCATGTGGCCATTTCTATCAAGAAGCAAGTTATCAGGCTTTATATCTCTGCAAAATTATGAAAAGAAAACAAAAGAAAAACATATCAATAATTCCTCTTCAAACACACTAAATTATATCTGATGAACAACAGAAATTTCTATCCACCTGTGAATATAGTTGTGCTTATGGATAGATTCGATAGCAAGGACCGTTTCCCCCACATAAAATCTTGCCTCGTCTTCAGTTAAGGTATCCTTACGCATCAACAAAGTCATCATGTCTCCTCCGGGAAGGTATTCCATTATTAGATAAAGATATTCCTCGTCTTGGAAAGAACAGTATAGCTTGACAATGCAATTGCTGTCAACCTCCGCAAGTAGATTTCTTTCTGCCTTGACATGTTCGACCTGGAAAAGGCGAGGAATGGCAAGCCAAAATAAGCAAAGATCAAGAAAACCTCCATACAGCCATTTAGAAAGCAAAATATAATTTCACCTGGCCTCTACGAAGCATTTCAGATTTCTTAAGCTTTTTCATGGCATAGACATGGCTAGTTGCCTTTTCCCTGCATATTCTAACCTGAAATAGATTACACATGAAACATAATAAATAATGCCGCTTGTTGAAAAACAAAGGGTTGTGTCTGTTTATGAATATGTGCTTAATTAAGAGTTATGTGTCTGTATACATATATACGTACGATGTTTCTTCATTAGAAACATAGAATTATAGAAATATATTGTAACCTTTCAGTATTTTTTTTGCAGTACTACTGACTCTATTACAATGTAGTATCTGTTCATAACTACTTTCTCAACCTACTGAAGCACAACGAGTCAACAGTTGCCTCCACTGAGACTCGAACCCACTCCCATCATCCATGTGGGAGTGTTAAATGGGACACCGGGTGTAACCTTTCAGTATTATAAATACATTTTATAATTCTTTGATTCTTCATTTTTGCTTCCACCAAACTGGCAGATGGTTGTTATTCTCCACCTGCCAAGCCTTTCGATCTTTCAAATTCAACACGCTTAAAGGTATGTGCAGGCTAGATATGACAGCCTTGGAAGGAGGGGACCTACAAAATTTCAATGTACATTCGTATTTCCATTTTGCTAAGCTGATAGCAGTTTTAAAATAGAGATAGGTCATACCTCGCCAAATGCACCCTTTCCTATCATCGTCAATGGCTCAAAATCATCAGCGCCCATTTTATGCCTTTGACGGCGCATGAATTCTGTCTCTTTTTTTTCAAGGTACTTCAGAATATTGTTTTGCTCTTCCTCGGAAACCTCAGCATCAGCCAGTTTCTTTTCCAGCACGTTACGCCTGCACCAAAATACAAATATATAATGCAACCCCTTTATTTTCCTAATATTCTGAAAATTTTCGAAGTCCTTAGCCACCGTTGTATGTCCAACTAGTAAAATCTCAAGCTTTCGTGCAGAACCATTGCTACATTGGAAATGCATGAACATTTTTCGTCACATTCTGGGAGCTATAGCGTCTCACCGTCTAATCAAATGTAAGATTGTAAAGGCAACAAAAAACTATGAATACAAGAGTTTCAGATCACCGGTTCTTCACTTCCAAACCGGGATAAGCCCTAAGTAATCATTAAATTTGAAAACATTTATTCACTCGAATCTATCATTCATAAGTCCTAAAATTGTGTTCTACCTGTCTATCCCACTATGTCCAGCTAGTATTGCCAAACAAGATATAATTTGAAGTTCACCAATGTAAAGTAGGAATGAAAATTATTGCTATTCTAATTTCGAACGAAACCTAATTCGATTGAGAAATCAAAATGAAATAGCGATTGATCACTGAGCGAATTAAGATACTAGAAATTTCACGTTAACAATGGCAGAGACAACACAAAATGATTACTAAAAATACTAAGCCGAAAGATAATAAATTAAGACGTGACAAAGATTACTGAGAGTACAATGGACGGATGACTAGAATCATACCGTTCCCTACGCTCCTGCAGACTCTTCATTTGCTCCTTGTAATGCTTTTCGATATACTGCTTTGCAGCAGCAACCTTTTGCTTAGTGGCATTCGATGGCGCTTCATCGTTGGCAGCCGGTTTCTGGCCTTCCTTCCCATTACTAGCGGTTTCCTTCTTCTTCGAAGGCTTCGGCTTTTCTTTGAGACTAAACTTACTAAACCAGCGCTTTGCAACCTCCATCCAACCAAACCTTATCCTCAATTTAGACGGATAATCGTAAAGCCAAATGCTACAAATCTACAATCCAAAAATCTTTGCTTTCCTTCCAAACCAAGCATCCCATACATCAATTTAAATTCCACTAAAGCCAAATCTGAACTCTGTGCTCAAGAAACAGAAAAAACCTTCAATCAACATATGGCAATGGCAACCCAGCTTCTCTTTCCAAATGCAGCATCAGATTACTTAACTATATATACACTTATATATGCCAATATTGTGTGTGCATATATATAAGTAATATAATATAAAATACAGAAAATACAATTTGCAGAACAAAATTTCAATAATCTGTTAAAGAGGACCCAAAAAAGCAACCAAAGTTGGATCCAAACCACACGGAATCTCAATCAAATGGGATAAGAAACCAACCCAAAGAATCAAAATGCAAACTTTACGCGAAATCTCAATCAATTCCAAGTTAATTCTTACTCAAAACAGAAGAAAATATCACCAGAATTGAGATGCGCTTTGGGATGAACTCTGGAATCAATCGAATCGGCGGAGAGCAAGGAAAGGGAAAGCAGATATACCGAGTTAACTCAGTAAAGCACTAGTTTCAGTTACTTCTGTTCAAATACAGTTCTGAATTTTTGAAAAAACCCAAAAGATAAAAAAGCAGAGAGAGAGAGAGAGAAAGAGAGGGATAGAGAGAGTGAAAGTGTGTTTGGTTGGAGAAGAAGACCATTTTATCGTGGGGGGGCATGTGGTGGTGGCATCAATTCACCATAAACACACACACATCACGCCTACTGCGTGAGAGAGAGAGGGGAATTTTTTAATTTTTTAATTTTATTTTTTCTTTTTTCTTTTTCGGCCATAGTTTCAAAGGTTGAATGAATATTCCGGAGGTCCTAAGAAACGTAAAAATTTCGACTTTGAACACTAAAGAGAAGAAATCAGATACTTACCCAGAGATCGCCATTGAAGCCTCGATATCTCGCGGGGAAATTAATGTCGCCGGAAATGGAATCTACGAGTGGATCCAATGAAAAACGGCGCGGTCAATCTCAGTGCGCACGTATCTGACCAGATGCGTTGTGTACGGATATGGAGGTATGTGGCGAAATCCATTTATAACTTTTTTTTTAGTACTTCGTATTTTCGTAATCTCAATTTTGTTTAATTAATTCTAAACCCATAGAATCTCGCCTATAGAGTCACCGTATAGATAAATCATGAGCCGTACAATTAACCCACCAGTAAAGCTTTAGTCTTCATGTACGTATAATTGATCAAATCCACACATTCCATCATCCTATACTTTTTTCTCATTCATGTTTCAAGTAGGATTCGAATTGCTACACTGTCACCTGCTGTCGTGACTTCAAGTCAGGAGACGTACCATTAAACTAAGTCACGTGGGGCAACTCTCTTTTTTCTTGGACGGAATGACGGATATACTAAATTAATGACAAATTTTAGTCGACTAGGCAATAAGAGAATAATGTGTGTAATATGCTCGAGTGAATAAATGTTAGCAAGAATTGAACAAGTGATCTTATGTATGAGAATTATGCTTTATTCACACGATAACTCTTTTTGAGGCAAGTTTTATTTGTTTAAGTTATAATAATCATTATTATATAATGGACAACTAAATTATCGTAATATATCTTTTCATGATCTTGTTCAATCAGAATGTAAGGTACTAAGGTCTAATAAAAAAATTTACCTTTCACGAATAAGATTTACTTGCATTAATTTTTATTTTTTTTAATTTCATGCGACGAAAATTTGAGGGAGTAGACTTTACTTACTATTCCATAAAGTCCCTTGTTTAGGTAACCACTATTTAATGCTCAAATGCAACTACTCAGGTTCCACTACTTGAATGCTAGTGTTGACAAAAAATTTTCATCAATTAAGAGCACAAGGTGGTCTCATCTATAATACACATTCAGATAATAAAATATTAACTTTGTGGTGGTGGTGAATAAGTTGATGTACATATGTGTGTGTGTATATATTTATATATATAACGAGAAGAGAGTTTTCATACCTAAGGTTATATATAAACCCGACAAAAATAATGAAAGATATATCCAAGTCGTCTGTAACTGTAACACACACTTTCCTTAAAATCAATTTGATACCTAATGAGGGTGCTAGGAGTGTTGTAGCGTCAGTCTTTTAGGATAAAATGGATCACGACCTTAAAAAATCCAACACATTTTTTATGATTGTCTTCAAGCAGTACCCACGAATGATTGTCATTTTATGCTAAAAAAATCCGACACATTTAAAAAAAAAAAAAACAAAGGTTTTGTCTATAAAATTTTAAATTCACTAACATTATAGTAAGGAATAATTAATTTTCATCCAATATAATTTTTTCCATGTGGTGGAATAGACCGGAAGGAATAAAGTAAATGCAGTTAAATAAAACATGGTCAAGTAACATCTAAACAATCATATATTAAAAGTGGTTTGATCCCATTTGATGAAGCTTCCACCACTCTCGAATCAACTTGTTCTTAATTACGTACGTTGTCATCTAAAATTTTCAACACTTTGTTCAATCATTCAAAATTATATAGAAGTATTCAAAAATTTTAACTCTTTTTTATGAAAAAAAAAAAAGAAGAAAAGAAGAAGGAAAAAACAAAGGACTTGATAAAATACTCCCAATTTGGAAGTCAAGGGGTTATTGGCCTTTTAATTTATTGTGATAAAATGAGATTAGAAGTGAAAGTTAAATTGAAGTAAACGACACATATGTGCGACAAAGAGGAAAGCAAAAGAAACCGTAGATGTTGAAGACAATATCGTACAAACGCGGTTGCTGAGCTGTAACACAAAGCCATCAGAACTGAAAGCAAAAGACAGTTGAAGAGGAATAATTACTTCCATAATGAAATCCACTTAGTTGTGATACCCTACTTTTGCACCCAAATACATCTTTAATTTTTATTATTTTTTAAAATACAACGAAACATACAAATAAATAAGACTATATGAGAGGCAATTCCAGCCAAATTAATAATGTAGTTAACTTGATAATGATAAGGACATATATAAGGTTACAAGTTCGACTCTTAACGAGAGTAATTTATTGATTTTATTAGTTTGAGACAATCAATTATGAGCAACCTATGTTGGTTTACCTTCTTGTGGTCTTTTGTCGACTAAGGTTACAATGCAAGGTTTATCCAATGTACCCAATGTACATCATTGAGTTGTAGCTATGAGTTTCCCTCGTCACTCAAAAATAAGACTACATGTGTCATGAAAGGGGCCGGGTGTGAGTGATTGAAACATGATTCTTGTATTAGAAAATCATTAGTTTAATTTTTGTCAACACTCTTTCAGTCGAGTCAGTCGCACATGATATTTTTACTATGCCTTACTTGTTCTATGTGTTTTTGAACTACTGTACATGAATAGAGTTTATCTAATGCACACCTTCAGATAGTGGTTTCACTAGTTCCTAAAAAAAAAAATGACTACATGTAACATGACAATTGTTACAATTAGAAAATATGTTGCCAATGTGTTTTTTAAGATGATGAAGAAAACCCGCAACTATTATTCAAGGGTGTGCATTAAGTAAATCAAGATTGTGATTCTAGCTAACAAAGGAATTCGATCCCCAGTGGGGGCGTTGACTCTTTGTGTTTCATTAGGTTGATAAAGTATATATAAACAGATACTACATTGTAATGGAGTCAATAATACTAAAAAAAACTGACAAAGGACTTCAAGGAGGTAAACCAGGTTGTCCATAGTAGGGGTGGGCATTCGGTTAACCGAACCGAACTACCAAAACCGAATTAACCGAACTTGTCAAACCCTTTAACCGTTAACCGAACCGAAATTTATATTTTCGAATTAACCGAACCGATTTTTTTCGGCTAATCGGTCGGTTAACCGATTAACCGAAGTGTTAAAACAAATTTTAAAATTCTTAAAATTCAAAATAAATCCAAACATCCTGCATGATGCATCC
>NXFB01001242.1:11781-23833 GCA_002525835.2 Ipomoea batatas
ATCACAGGGGTAATCAACCCAATCACAGGGACCGAAGTCCAAAGTCAGAAGTCAATAGTAGCACAGTCAAATCCAACCAACAACCACCAACAACATCCACAAAACCACCATCACAAACTCATACTCCAACATCAACCCAAGAACCATCACTCAGAGTGCTCATCTCAGATATGAACACCAGCCAACTCCCAAATAATAGACTCATACAAAGGACCAAGAGGTACGAATAAATACTCAGAATCAAGATACACATATCCAATAGAATACTCCAACAAACTTCAGAACAAGGAATGAATCAAGCAACGGATTACTCACTTCTACCAAACACTACCCTTACTCTCACAGTAGACCCCAACGGTTACATTTTCCCGCTAGAGCTTCCCGCAAGAGCAATTCTCACACACCGAATTAGACTCAGCTCAGAATACAAAGAAAGGTTCCAGAATACAATGATCGGATCACAATACACCAACATTTCATCCAACAGAGGTCAAATAATATAGAAATCCACCCAACAAGTAATCACAACAACATTAGGCAAGGGATCAAGACACAAGTCCAAGAATCCAATAAACACAATCAATAATAGGATAATAATCAAGGAATTTCAGGATTTCCAAATCACCAATTAATATCATATAGAGTGAGTGTAAAAATAGATTTTGATGGACATAGTGGTTACCTTTGAAGCGTGTTTAATCTAAAAGCGCATTAGTCCAAAGCAACACCAAACTCAAAGCTCGGTTCATAATCACAAACCTGAAGAATTAATATAATCTAATACCATTACTAACTATTAACAACAATACTAATATTCCTAATCGGTCCATTATAACCTATAGTCCATGCTCAAGGCTAATATAATATGACCATTATGATGTACTAATCACAAATAATACTAAAGCAAGATTATGACCAATACTAATCTAAACTTAACTATAATATTAGAACTTATATTTAAACTTATAAGCTTAGTATTAACAGACCAAAACATCACCTTAGTCCTGCTGCCTGCCCCTGGAATCGAACCCTCGCCTACCGGCTCAACATTCACTGACTACACCACTGCACCACTACGCCTCTTGGTGTTAGGATCCGCGACCACCAGCTTATCACTCTTACCGCAAGCCTGCGGTCTTCATAAGCGGAGAAGAGTCGCCCGTCGATGCTCCCTGCCACAGCCCTACGAAGAAGGGTATGCCGCCGTGCCGTCCGCAGCCTCGCCCTGCTGCGTCTTGCTCGCTCCAAACGGGGGAAGGAGAGCCGCCACTTGTTGCTGGAAAGACGATGACGCCGGGAGCTCCACGCCGATGCCGACGACAGGGGAGGACTGCTGATGCCGAGCTGCGAACGCCGTCGCCGGTTGCGAACTCCACGCAACTCGCCGGTTGGGGAAGGTGGCTCGCTGGTCCTCTGCCGCTGCTGCGCGTCGTCACGACTCCGCCATGGCTGTCTCGTATCGTTGCCGGGAGGGTGCAACGACGCCTTTGCTGTTCCATGCTCCGTCAAGTGTTGCGAGGGTGAAGGAAGGCCGGAGAGGAAACCGCCGGTGCCCGCTTGCCACCGCCGTCGAGGAGAGAAGCGCCGGAAGAGAAGGGGGAGAGAACGTCGTCGGAGGTCGTTGCTGCCTTAGCTTCGTCGCGTCGCCGGAGTTCGTCGAGGAGGGGAGGAGAGGCCTTGCCGTCGCCGTGATCCTTTACTGCTGTTGGAGTCCACCGCCAAGGTTTGCCTCGGTTGCGGTTGGCTGGTGACCACGAGCTCCTTACTGCTTCCTGCCCAACTCCATTATCACGGTTGCCGTTGGAGTGAAGGGAATCACGAAGGGAATAGAGAAGCCGAGAAGGAAGGAAGAGGTGAAAAGATTAGTTCGGGTGTGAACGTTCTGCTGCTGATCATTTTGGTTGCCTTGTTTGGTAGCTTCTAATTAGGGTAAGTTTCTAAAAATGGGCTTGGGCTACACTAGATCATTATGGAAAAAGGCTATGTAATTGGATTATACTAGTTATGGCATTTGGATCACTTGAGTTGGGTTTGAGGTTCAAGACTAAGCATGGTCCATAAAATAATATGGTATGGCTAAATTAAAGAAGTTGGGTCAAAACCATAGGTTATAATACATATACATAATTATGGGCCTTTAATATAATCTTAAGGAAGATATAAATTATATGGGCTCAATAATAATTAATATGGTATGGAATACATATATATATACCAAATAGAAATATTGGGCCGTAGACTATTTATTATTAATCTTAACAATAAATTATATATATAAGAGTATGTAATCTCAGACCCATAGAAAAATAATTATATTTATAGTTATTTTAAATAATTATTTAATAAGAAATTAACCCCTTATAATATTCAAAAGATTAGTAGGAATTTTCGGGGTGTTACAATCCGTCTTTTTAATGGGAGAAGAAGATATACCTCTTGTAGCAATTCTTCAATTGAGCATTGACTGTCCCTTTTCCTAACAAAATATTTCATAAAAGATTTGTTGATTGAAAGATGGAAAGTAAGAATTGTACCTCGTTTGATCATTGTTCGGGGTTCTTCTCAAAAGTTCCACGTTTAACGTCCTTAGCTGGACGAAACGCAGTAGAATAAAGATAAAGTGCTAATCATAATAAAAACAAAAGAAGACAAATAAAGATAGAATATTGTCTCCATGCAAATTGTCAATAGTTAAAATAGAAGTTATTTATCCCTTCAAACATCTTGCAAAGGCAATATTTCCTCAAATGTCTTTTTTAAAATCCAGAGCTAGGTCCTCTTCTTGCCAATTCTTCTCGCAGAAATGCAATTTGCATGCTCAGATCCTGGATGAGTTCATAGTGTCTTGCGTCCCTTTATTCCAAGAGGTTTTCATGTTCCGTGTGCAACTCATACTGAAATCTCTGCATTGATTCCCAATTGGTGACTTTTGTGAAGCGTGCTGGAGCGGCAGGTGAGGATGGTGATGGGATAGCATTCGGGTTGTCTGAAGGTGGTGCATCATTGGAGATTGAGATATTCAAAGATAGAGTTGGTGAAGAAAGATGTTGACTGTCCGAAGGAGTAGGGGTTTGTTCTCTTGGTGTGCTTGGTTTGGGAGGTTCCGAGAATGGGAAGGGGGGTGATGGATCGACTCTCTTCTTTGGTTTCTTGGGTAATCTTCTCTTAATTGCTTTTGCTCCCGTTCTCATTCGTAAGTTCCGACCAATTTTTAGTTCAGATAAATCTGTCATAGACAACGGAGTCATAGCTGCGCTTCCCAGGACTTTGTTGGTTTCCTCCATCCTTGTTTGATAACCTAGACTAAGGCACAGTTGAGTCACTAGAGGTCCAACGAACAAAGTAGTAACTTTCTTAGACTGTTGTGCCTTCAACCATCTTTTACAAACCACCCCCATTTTCACGGGCGTACTCGTGTCCATACTCCAAAGTGCGAACAAATCAGTCCTATAAACCTTTGCAAAGTTCCCTGTGCGTCCTTCCCAACATTGAGCGATTATTCGACGGATAATTCGAATGTCATCTCTTTTGAGTTGAGATTGTAGTACCCTCGATCCACTCCATTCGACTCCTGGTTTAGCAATCCTCTTCCAGTAATTTCTTGGAGTTTCGGAGTCACCAAAATCAATTGGAAGTTCTTTGTACCACATGCTCTCTTGATCCTCCTAAGTATAGAATCCAAGTAAAATTCCTAAAGTGTTGACTGAGATATGATGAGGTTCATTGAAGAGATTAAACTTGATTGTTGGGCTTTTCAGGTCGCCAGTTTTTCCTGTAACCTCCAAGGTGGCCACAAATTCGAAGACAGTAGATATATAAGTTGAGTGGCGCCATCCAAAAATTTTGCTCCAGAAGGATTGATGGATGAGACATGCTAGTGAGTTTCGACATTGAAAGGGGTTCAACGTTGCTAAGTCGATGAATTTCCAACTAGCTATCGGAAGGTAGACCGCATATTCAAAACGCCTTTGCTGCTCTTCCGTTAAGAATATTGTATTTTCTACACCTCTCTCATTCCTTTCTTCCTTAGGTTCTGTGAGCTCTATTTCTATCATCGAGGCTTTTCCTTTCCTAGCCCTCATTTCTTCTTGATTATCCGTGGATGAATGTGAAGACATTGCCTAGAATTCATCAACAAGATTTGAGCAATATATGGACTTATATTTTATAAGAAACAATATAGAATTCATTCATTGCATTTACTTCATTAATGCTTCTTTTCAAGAGAATGAACATGTCATATATGGATAACATCATGTAAAATTCAAAAATTGTCAATATAAGATCAATTTCTTCCTCTTCTTGTAGCTAGCTAGAAATTGAAAAATGAGAAAGCATGCTTCTTTTGAAATTGAAAAGGTAATATGTGGGGATACCCATACTCAAAGCCTAACAAGCAACAAATTTCTTCATTTCACACTTCTTATTCCCCATTTCATCATGAATTCCATACAATAAAAAGATACCCATATTACCTAGGGTTTGCAATCTAAACATCAAGAAGTTTTCAAATTATGCAATGTTGATCATCTAATAGCAAATATGAGTTCTAATAAAGTCCTAGAATCTATTTCTAAACCATTTCAATCATAAGGAATCATTATGTCACTACATTCATACAAATATGCTTTCCAAAGAAAATAGATCCCAAAACCTGTAAATGAAAATAGAGGGAAGGAATGTTACCTTTTGAAGAGCTTAGGAAAGAGATTCAAGAGATTTACCTTGGCTCTTGGTTGAGGTGAAATGAGAAATGGGCAAGGGTTAGAGCACATTTGCGCCTTATTTACGCAGTTTTTCTGGTGCCCGTCCATGCCACTCACACGCGTGTGAGGGCGCGTGGCTTGCCTCTGGAAGATTCCCACGCCGGCTCACACGCGTGTGGGTGGCGTGGACCGTGTTTTGTCTGCCTTCTTCAACTTTTTGCTCATCCCCTTTTGAGTCCAAATATCATCTTTAGTGAGTAAAAACGTTCGTTGAATGTCATTATGGTATTGACAATCGGCTTGGTTAGCAAAAGAAAACTATACGAAACGTAACATTTATTAGAAAGGAAATTAAACAAAAGACGGCAAAGTAAAATCTAAGTCTTATAGATAACGTTGGAACTGCCTCCCAAGTGCGCCTTTGTTTATAGTCTTTGGCTAGACTTGGATTATGCTATCCTTCGAAGCATACAGACTTGGGGACTTTGCCAAGTGTCCCATGTACTTTCGATTCGAGGTATGCCCGAAGATGGGAAATATCCTTGAATTTGGAAGCTAAAGAGTGGAAAATAAAATTCATCGATAAATAAGCTCGGGATATTATTTCAAGACGTTCAAAAATAACATACCCCTTTTCTTCTTCCTCCTTATAGGTTCCTACCCCTGCAACCTTTTCCTTAAGGATCTCCAAATGAACATTCTCTCCACAGTCTATCCCATTTAAAGCACTTTCTCTCCATTCTTGTTCTTTTGGATTGTCAATGGAGACGATCCTTTCATTTCTTTCCCTTTCTCCTTCTATGATCCCTAATAACTCGATATCATCCTCACTCCCCAAATCATCACAAAATTGTAAGGAATCACTCTCCCATGAACAAACAGAAGCTTTATCACAGTCATCAAAATTATCATGAAGTACAAGGGAATCATCCTCACAAAGATTATAAGAATTTTCAATTAGAGTTGGAGTGAAAGTCTTACCTTGTGCGGGTTTTTCATCTTCCCACACAATTTCAATGTTATCGTCGTCTTCACTCTCAATCTCTTCCCATTGTTGTGCGTTCAACTCAGGAGTCGAAACTTCTTGGAGCACTAGGGTGTCAAGTTTTGTGGATTCTTTTGCACACACCTCTTCATCATTAACCATTCTGTCCATCTCGTCATTACTTTGCGGGTTGGTTTCCAGGGTTGGGTGATCATCTACGAATGTGTTGTTATCTTGTGGTAGCATCCTTTTCATGAGCTCTTCCGACATCGATAGCATTTTAGCTTCAATTTCGTCGAGTGGAAGTCCTTCCTCGCGAAGAGCGGCGAGATTCTTTTTGATTTCACTCCTAATTTCGTTTCTTAAGTTAATAGTATCCTCCTTGGCCATTTGGATGAAGATTTCTAACTTATCCTTCAAGATGTGGATTTCGTCATTGACCGGAAGAAGATACCCACAAAACGGTTTGCCATATGGTATGGATTGGGTGAAATTTTGAGCAAAGGGTGGTGTTTCGTTGAAATATTTATCATGTTGTTGAGGTGGGGGTGAATAGCTAGGATGAGTGTAATAAATGGAATACCTATTTATCTCAAGATTATAATTTGATGGAGGTTATAATGAGGTGGAGGTTTAACAATTGAAGGAATTGTGGCCTGTACTACCGGTTCACAACTAGGATCAATCTCCTTCATGACTTGAATAAGTCAGTTGTTAATACTCTCAGCTATAGAACTGATGGATTCCTCTCAATTTTGGTATGTAGGTGTGACACCCCAACCTTTCACAAGCTGAGATAGATAAAAAACTTAACACAACAGCTGCCTATCTCAACCAAAAACATAACATAGCGGAAGCGAATTTAAAACCTTAAGGGCGTCATGCCACATCTAGGTAGAAAACACAGTCTAGATGCACAGGCTAACCATAAGAAACGAACTAAACTGTCATGCATAAAATAAAATAATACAAAATCCTCAAGTCATATTTCCAAAACATCCCAAACACTAGTCAAGAGTATATCAAATCTCAATTGGCACACAGGCCCAAAAACCAAAGTCCAAACAAGATAACCTAAGTCTAAGCATCGCCACAAGATAGACTCTAACGCGCTCGCGCTCAGACTTACTCCATACCTGGAAAACACGCAAAGAACCATTAGCAAAAGACTGCTAAGCAACCACCATTCACACCTGCAAGGAGATATAGATATACATAAGCTTGTAAATAGGTTTACACACCCATATAGAATATAAACACCAACAAACTGTTCAATAGTTCAAAACGGATACTCAACAACAATAAACTGAACGAATCATAAACCAAGACTCATCCAAACAAAGACAATATCCAATAACGAGAGTACAATACAACGAATCCATAAACAAGATACCAACTGAACAACAACCATAAAGGAATCAACCGACCACAACCAATAACCATAAGATATCAACCGAATATACATAAGGAACTCATGAACACATAAACCAAGAAAGAAATCCCAACTCTAACCTCCAAACCTCATACCAATCACCATACCAAACCCAACCATAGTCAGAAGTCAGAATCCAGAAATCTGGTACGCAGGGGTGATGAGCCCAATCACAGGGACCGAAGTCCAATCACAGGGATCGTAGTCCAATCACAGGGGTAATGAACCCAATCACAGGGATCGAAGTCCAATCACAGGGACCGTAGTCCAATCACAGGGGTAATCAACCCTATCACAGGGACCGAAGTCCAATCACAGAAGTCAGTAATAGCACATTCAGTCCACCCATCAACCTCCAAAAGATACTCAAAGATCCACCACTCCATACTCATACTCGACTCAGCCCAAGAACCATCACTCAGAGTGCTCATCTCAGATATGAACACCAACCAACTCCCAAATTATATAATCAAGGATTCAACCAACCAAATAATAGGCTCATACAAAGGACTACGAGGCATGAATAGATACTCCAAAATCAGGGTACATAACCAATAGAATACTCCAACAAACTCCTGCACAAAGGAGGAAACAAACAACGGATCACTCACCTCCACCAACCACTACCACCTTACTCTCACGGAAGACCCCAACGGTTACATTATCCCGCTAGAGTGCCCCGCAAGAGCAATTCCCACACACCGAATCAGACTCAGCTCAGAATACAAGGAAATGTTCCAGAATACACAAATCAGGTCAAACTACACCAAGATTTCATCTAACAGAGGCCAAATAACATGGAAATCCAAACCAACAAGTGATCATATATATCAATAGACAAAGGATCAAGACACAAGTCCATGAATCCATCAAACACAATCAACAATAGGCTAATAATCAAGAGATTTCAGGATTTCCAATCACCAAATAATATCATATAGATTGAGAGGGTAAAAATAGATTTTGATGGACATAGTGGTTACCTTTGAAGCGTAATTAATCCAAAAGCGTATTATTCCCAAAAGAAATACCAAACTCAAAAGCTAGGTCCATAATCGTGAACCTGAAGAATTAATATAATCTAACACCGTCACTAACTATTAATAACAATACTAATACTCCTAGTTGGTCCATTATAGTCATTACCTATAATCCATGCTTAAAAGGCTAATATAACACGATTATTATAAACCATACTAAACTAAACTTAAGCTATAACATTATAACTAATACTAAACTATAAGCTTAATAATAATAAACCAAAACATCACCTTAATACTGGTTGCTTAGTCCAAGAGTCGAACCCCTGCCAACCGCCTCAACACTCAAGGGTTATACCACTGCACCACTGCGCCTCTTGGGGTTATGCTTGCGATCTCCCAACTACATCCTTCGCTGCTCTACCGGCCTTCATAAACGGACAACGCCTTGCCGCCTTGGTCTTCTGCTACGGCCTAACGGGAAGGGAACCTCCGCCAAGCCGCGCCGCTGCCAAGGTCCGCCGCTGCTATGTCGAAATTTTGGGAGCTGCTCGGTTCCATCGTTGCGACGCCGGAGGTCGAGGAATGCCGCCATGCTACCGGTCTGCTCTTGTAACACCCCGAAATTTCCTACTACTATATTAAATACAAAGGGGTTATTTTCTTATTTAAACGATTATGAAAAATGATTTCTTAAATATAATCATTTTATTATTGGGCTTGGAATAACGTAGTTTCTCTGGACTACCTATGTTTATTATAGTATATTAAAATGTCATAGCCCAATATACATATATACATATTTATATATTCTATAGTATATGGTTTTTATTATGGGCTATGGACCCAAAGGATTATTTTAAACTAGATTATAAAAATGGATTATAATATTACTCTAAGCCCATGAACCATAATTCTTATTGTATGTATATGATATCTATAAATTATTCTTGAGCCCAAAAACTACTAATTATAGTCTTGACCCAACCTTCTAATTTGAGTTAGCCCATCCTATTTTTGTAACCCTAGCCCTAAAATGGAAAGTTTCCAAAAATGGTAGGCAAATGATCAGTGAGCAGCCTTTCCTCCATTCTCTTTCGGCCTCAGCACTTCATCGCCTCTCCGGTTGCATCTTCTCGTTCTAATAACGAAACGAGGACTGGAAGCAGCTTGAGGATGATCTCCGGTGGTGTGCTACGGGCATGGCGGCAATCAGCTTCGGCGGGAACGACGGCAGCAACAGCAACTTCCAGCCTTCAACGTCGAGACACCTTCCGGCAATGGCATGAGGCGCTATCTAATCTCTTCAACGATGGAGGATCCCGACGACGGTGACGGACTTCTCCCTCCTCTCCTCCCTGCTTCTCCATCGGTGACGAAACCAGCAGTTGGCGGCAGCGGTGTCTGCGCGATGGTTCCAGGCGACGATGGCGGGCTGCGAACCCTCCCATTTGAGCCCTCGGCGGCGACGGGAGCGTGACCGGCGATCTCCTCTCCTCGCGATAGCGGCAGTAGCGGCGGCTCCCTTCTCCCTCCCGTGCTCGTTAATGAGGTGCGGTGGCGGCGGCGGAGCTCGACGATGGTGCCCTCCCCCTCTGTTTTCCCGACGCATAGTAGAACAGAGTAGTGGCGAAGGTGGTGAACGGCATTCTAGGTGGCAGAGTATCTTGGCGGCTTCCTCTCCTCCGTCTAGTGTGGGTAGTACTCCAGTGGCAGTTGCTATCCCTAGACGGATATACGGGAGAGGCGAGACGGATAGAAAAGCCAAGAGGGAAAAAGGCGTAACCGGCAGTTGCTATCCCTAGACCATACCATAATAGTATTTATACCTTAGGTTATAATTAGTAAGTTTAGGTTTCTTCTTTGGGTATGGGCTATTTAGAGAAGTTGGGTCAAGACTTGGTTATTTTTGGGCTCAAGGATAATTTATGAACACCATATACATATAATAAGAATTATGGTTCATGGGCTTAGTATTATAAATCATATTCATAATCTAGTTTTAAAATAATTTCTTGGGTCCATAGCCCATAATAACAATCATATACTATAGAATATATATATATATATATATATATATATATACATATATATATATATATATATATACATAAGTATGTTGGGCCAAGAACATTCTGTAGCAATCATAATAATAATAATAATAATAATAATAATAATAATAATAAGTACCCCAAGAATACATTATTCCAAGCCCAAAGAAAATAATTACTTAATAAGAAGTAACCCTTCATTTTAAATATTTATATTTAAAATAATAATAGGGAAAATGCGGGGTGTTACAGTAGGCTTCTCAATTCTTTCGTGGGTAGGCACAGAGGGGGTATCATGAGGATATGGTGCATAATTGGAATAAGGGAGAGTGTTTGGGTAAGGTGGATATGTATATTGTGGTGGTGGGTATTCACAGGGATTTAGATAGTAATTTGTGTAAGGTTTATAAGTTTGGGGTGGAATATTTGTTGTGTATGGTTATGGTATGGGTAACCATGGGGATACTTATAAGCACTCATTTGTAAGCTTCAATTGATTTGTTGAAGAAAATTTCCTGTGCAAAGCTTAACAAACAACAAATATTTCGCAACTAAAAGTAGTTGCAAATGAGTAGCAAGATATTCAAAGATAATATGCTCACTTTTTCAAGCAAGGAACAAAAACAAGAAAATAAAACAAACAAAAAGAAAACAATTCAAGAACTCTTAAAATTCTACTTCAAAGATGTCAACACTTATTCGAAACCGTTTGCCATCCCCGGCAACGGCGCCATTTTGACAAAGATGTAATTTAGTGGGAGGTGAATGCGAAAGTGTGAAGGTGAAGGGTGATGGAAGTGGTAAAACGAGGAAGATTCCCCGAGTGTCGTGTCTCTCAAGGATGGCGAATGGGAACCGAATATGTGTGGCATTTAAGAGGTTGAAAGGTAAGAGTTACAAGAATTAAAGGAAGAGTTCATGGTTGGGTGAAGGGTTTGAAAGTAAAATAAGATGGAAAATATGAAAGATAAAAGGAAAGGGGTGCATGCCAAAGTTAAGCTAAAGGATTGATTATCGTAGGTAGCTTGGAATTGGGTCGGGATTGATCTAGGGAGTCACGGTCTTAGTATTGAGTGGCGTCACACTCAAACTCTCAATCCTCATTCGGTTGAGGCATTTTATCGAACGCCTTGCCTTCCACTCCTCTTGGATCTCATCCTTTCGGATTAAGAGCGGAGATATGGATGATCTAGGCTCATGAGTGGCCGCTATCGCGCACACACTCATTTCCTACGGGTTTACTACCTATCCTGGCCGGAAATAGAAGCAAAGATTAAGCAACATCTTCCATACAAAGCATCAAACATACTCCCACAATACCAAGATCATAATATCAAATTATCAGCATCAATCCATAGATCAACAAGGGCACACACACCCAACTACTCTACTCTACCATAATAAACATAAATAAAAGCAATAAAATAAAGATTACTCTAATCAATAAATCTAATCTAACAATCCAATGAAAAGAATATTTTACCCAAGGAGTGTTGAGTCTACATCTTCAATCCATCTTCAATCCTAAGATCTAATTCTAATCTAATAGAAATTGAGTGTGTTTTTTTCCTCCCCAAAGGGGAAGGAATGATAAGAAAATTCAGATCTGAAAGTTGAGAGGGTCCTCCCCCAAAAATGAGAGAAAAGGGTTTAAATAGCTGCTCAAAAATTAGATTTCCGTTGTTGCCCTACTGGTCTGCTCCCACGCCTGTCACACGCGTGTGAGGGCGCGTGGGAGCTCTCTAGATAAAATCCACGCGTGTGAGTGGGCGTGGCAGCCTCCTGCATGATGATTTCTTTGATTGATGCTTCTTTTGGCCTAAAACTTTGATGTATCCTTCGGAAATGATTCGAAGTATTTTTCTTGAGCTGGATTTATCAAATAGAAGTTAATTAGA
>NXFB01001243.1:12953-23799 GCA_002525835.2 Ipomoea batatas
TTAAAAAAATTACCTTTTAAGTATATTTGCTTACAATCATAACCTAAGCATACACAAGATTTGACTACAAAGCTCACTCAAAGTTACAATATAATCGATCATACCCGGCCCAAAGAAGAATATCCTTTAATACACTTAGAATAATCAACCATCATATCAACCAAGATACTTCCGAACCAAACAACCAACTAAGAGATATCCAATCAACACATAATATGCAATCACGATGACTATATATATAATTCAAAAAATAGAAAACCAAGTAGATTTACCCATAATAATAATCAGAGAATAACCAACAATCCGAAGCACAAATACCAAGATAATATCCACAAATAAGCCATAAGCATTATTACCAAAAAGATATATTAAATATTACCAGTACGGCAGTAGCAGCGAAATGTCCCAAAAATCAGCAAGCGAAAAAGAATCAAACATACAGATTACTCCCCCTAAATGATCACTTCTCCCCTTGTTTTGTCAAATAATAAATAACAAAGGCAAACATCTATGGAGCTGACGAAGTGCCCGAGTGGCTTGAATTAGGGACAGAATATTCATGAGCAACAAGGTTCGAAGCACGTAGTGATTTCAACCTTGTAATTTCCCGTAGCAGTAACATTGACAACATCCATCTGTAAAAAATCCACAACCAATTCACCAAATAATCTATCTTCTACCATTATGATCAATAATAATAGCTTTAAGACTTTTTCCAAGCAAATTATAACCCAGTCATATCCATATCTCATCCAAAAAAAATACCAGAACAATTTTAGATATTCATACGAATATGCATAATTAGATTATCCAAGAATTCCAAACAATCTAAAGAGAAAATCGAATTGTTAAAGAAGAGAAAACCCAAATAATATAATGATCCAAATATAATAATCCCAATGATATGATAACCAAAGAGTTTATTATCGATTTGGTCCCTCGACTATAAGAATTTTACCGATTTGGTCCTTGATTACCAAAATTCCTCAATTTAGTCCCTAATTATGATTTTTTTACACGATTTGGTCCTAAGTCTATTTGTCTGGTCAAACTAAAAGGGTAAAATTGGGATTTAAAAATAAGCATCTTCTCCTTCCCTAAATCCCGTTTCTTATATTGGGATTTAAGCTTTCCAGCAGTGGAGACAACACCAAGAGTAGTATAGTTGGGGAAGGAGTTAAACATAATCAGAATCGCCCTTCCATTCTGACTTTATTTTGCATAAAAGGTATAAATTTGAAAAAAGAAAGAGTTGTTCTTCAAGCACACCAACCTCACTCTATACAGCATGTGATCGATCCTAGTTGACCTTTATCACCCCTAAAACAATTAAACAATATAATATTCTCACAAAGCCAATAGTTTTTCCATTTAATTTGTTACCAACATATATTCTTAGCTCTCTATAAATTGGCCCAAGCATTGAGCCAAATTAAAAATGCATCATATCCCCAAGTTGAGTGATCAACTCCAACCAAAAATGAAGACTTTTTTCAACATCATGATTCTCGCAGTGTTGTTGCTGCTCTTGGCAGAGGCACAGTTTTCGTCGGCTGCATGCGACGTGCAACAGCTGACTCCATGCCTGAGCGCCTTAACGTCCAACACCAAACCATCCCAACTCTGTTGCCAGAGGTTGAATCAACAGAAGCCTTGCTTCTGTGAATACCTCAAGAATCCCAATTTGAAGACGTATGTCAACTCTCATGCTGCCAAGAAAGCTATCAAAACCTGCAAGATTTCAATCCCCAAATGCTGAGAAAATTTCCATTTCGCTTCATCCATCCTACAGTATTCACTCTGTGTATACTAAATTTTTATAAAGAATAACAACTTTTCTCTTTCTGTATGTGTTTGCTATGTCTTGCATATTAAAATCATAGCCAGAGCTTGGTACTACTTGTCATCATTTCTATATGAAAGAGATTATGTCTTCTTGTTTCTCTATCTTAATTACATTTATCATTGTGATGATTACTTTTGATTCTTACTATAACAACATTTTTATTCTTAAATACTTTACATTAATTTACAAATTGATCGATTAGGGCGCAAAATATTTGAAACGTTGCACTTACACAAACCACGCACCTTAATTACACAAGCCACGCACCTTAAGAACACAAACTACGCAAATAAGGTTTTAAAATGTGCACCTTAAGTTTCAACAATTCACGCATCTTAAGCATACATCCATATCACGCACCTTAAGAAGGAAAATCACGCACCTTAAACTTTAGGTTCAGTCACCTTAAGTTTCAACACTCACGCACCTTAAGCATACAAATCACGCACCTTAAGAAGAAAATTACGTGCCTAAAGCAGAGCACATTGTTGTGCTTTCCAAAGCATTTTTTTTTAAATTGTAGATGACGAACTTTTTTTTTAAAGATCAATTAATCTTGATCACTAATTACTAATTTGAGTTGAATATTGTTTGTTTGTTTATTATTTATCCACAAATCATAATTGTTTCATGTGGATCGCACATGGTGAATTTTATTTTTTTTTAAAGATGAGTTGATGAATGGCTGAGATGCAACCACACGTTTCACACGCGACTTCTTTTTCACTTGAACCCATCCCTATATATATATATATATATATATATATATATATATGCTTATTTATTATTGTTTATATTTAGATTTAATTTATGCACGTGGTTTAGGTCTTAAAGCGATAACTTCAAAGATCCAACAAAAGATAAAATTATTCTTCAGTATAAATAGAAGCTTCAAAGAAACGTGAAGAAGAAGAAGAAGTTACAATATTTAAAGAAATTACAAAAGCAGCTTTAGGGAAACTAGCCACTGAAATCGAGAAATTCGGTAAACAATGCATCTAAAAACGTGAAAAGAATTTAGAAGAAGAAGCTTCAAGCAATGCATCTCCATCAAGTGCCTCACGTGAAGAATAATTAAGAAATTTTATTTTAGAAAGTTTATATTTGGATTGTGCTGTATTTCTTATAACATATTTTTTTAGACAATGAAATCTTTTTTATATTACAATTTTAATTTACGAGTAACATTTGTTGAATGAATTATTTCATTCTAGATAATAATTAAATTAAAACATTTAATTGTGACAAGATTTTGAAATAAATAACTTTATATTGTGTGCATTCAACTAGTATTATTTGAAAAAAAAATTGTTTACAAAGTAATGGTCACTTATAAAAAAAAAACCATCAAGATTGAAAATATTGTAACTATTTTCACTTATTTTAGTGGCAGAAATTTTGCACTATTTTTAAAGATATTAGTGACGAAGATGATGTGTACAAGAAATTTAATTATTGTTACAACTTTAATTTATTTAAACACTAATGATAATTTCAGAGTTAACTTCTTTTGTCACAAATAAATACAATATCTATTAGGCAAAAAGGTCAAATAGACCCATGTACTTACACTGATTGTTCATCTAGCACCATGAATTAAAATATGGTCCATCTAAATCATTAAACTTCTAATTATTTTTCATCTAGCATTTTTAGCCTATTTCTAACAAGTAACCCATCTAATTTGTTGACATGGAAAAATAAAATAATAAAAAATAATGTCACGTTATTTATATGAATGTTTTGGATGATTTTACTCAATTTCATTAATGAAGAAAATGATTTCTTGCCAGTGCTCTGTTCCTGGTTATAGCAATTTGGTGTCATAAGAATAATATACCAGCGTCGGGCGGTGTTGTTCACGGCAATGGCAACCTATGCTTGATATTTGCTTTTAATTGCATCAACGAGTCTCCGACGTAGCGTCTCCTTCTCTCCTTGCAGCGACGGAAATAACAGTAGCAACAGCTGGGTCCTTCGACGTGAACAAAGCACTGGCATCCGAATCTTGGCGTTGCCCTGTTCCCGCCGAAAGCAGAGGTCTCCATTGCCGCCTCTGACCCTCCGAACAGAGCAGTTGGGTCTCCTCCGACGCTGCTTTGCTTGGACCTTGCCAATCACGTTGCTGCTTCTATTGTTCGTCGCGGAGAACCATTGCTGACCTAGAGGGAAAAGGGTGAGGGAATAAGGAGGTGGAGGAAAGTGAGGGTGTGACTACTGCCGTTGCCAATTTTCATCGCCGCTTCGTCGTCTTTTCCATGCTGCTGGTTGAGAAGGATGACGGTGGGAGGTGAAAGTGAAGGAGCTAAAGAGGTTGCTGACAAGGAACATATATTATTTACATATAAATTTTTATTTTTGAAAGATATTACATATAAATTATTAAAAACAATTCTAATTATATAAATGAGGGACCAAATGTGGCACATTATAAACAATTAAAGGATTAGATTTGTTCAAATTAATTCACAGGGACTAAATTTCTAAAAGTAAAATAATTGAGGGGCCAAAAATGTCATTTTCCCATATCTTAATTATTCAATTATCCAAAAATCCAAAAATATTAATTTATTTTTAAAATAAAATAAAATTTACCCAATACAATATCTTAAGTTATTATAAAAATAATTTAGTTTTCGTATATCGATTTTCATTAAATCTCATTGCTGAAGGATAGTGAATACCCCGCTATACATACGCTATAGTTAAAACTTTATATAACAATTTTGATTTCTACCCTATTTCATTGCAAGAAATTATTATTTTTTCATTAATGAAATAGGGTAGAAATCATCCAAAACATCCATATAAATTACATGTCATCATTTTTTCTAATTTTATTTTTCCATGTCATCAAATTAGATGGATTACTTGTTAGAAATAGGCTAAAAATGGTAGATGAAAAATAATTGGGAGTATAATGGCCTAGATGAACCATATTTTAATTCATGGTGCTAGATGAACAATCAATGACAGTACATTGGCCTATCTGACCTTTTTGCCTATCTATTACTATGATTGTTGCGACAAGAAATTAATTATTTGTACGTTAATAACAACTTTTTAGGTCACTAATAACCATGCTTTAGTCAACAACAATTCTCATAAATAAGTACAACTATTGTGTCTAAAGTTTTGTTACAATAAAATGATTAATTGCAAAAATTTTAGTTTTCACTAGATTTTTTTTTTTTTTGTAATAACATATTTGGTCACACAATGTAAATTTATTGTCACTCTGATCTCTTGTTATCACTCAAATAATACTTTTATTATAAGTAAACCTTGTCACAAAAATTTTGAGTATTTGTGACAATTTTTCAAAAATCGTCACTATTACAATAGTCACGGATGATGTAGACAACATGTGGCGACTTAAAAAATTGATTACTAATTTTATTAGTGACTAAAATCAATGGTTTTGGTGACAACTTGTATTGTTACTAAATGTGAAATTTTTTGTAGTAAGCGACCAAATTTTAGGCAAATAACTTATCTTGAAGATACAGATTATCATTTCTAATCCCCTCATAGAGAAGAAAAGTTTAAGAAAAAAAGTAATGAATTTAAAAATGACAATTATTTTGCCTTTTAAGATAGCTAGTCAATTGTGACCGGAAAATAAATCTGAGAGACCAAGTAGCAATGGTTTAAAATTCTTAGGAACAAATGTGAAAAACTAATAACCGGGACCAAATGTAAAAATGATTATATAGTTGTGGAACTAAAAAACAAAACGTTTTCCATATTGTGTTTTATCTTAATTGTCACGTACTCGATCAAATTGCTAACTGAATCCTCTCATTTATACTTTCCTCTTTTGTCTATACTTTTATTTTACTTTTATTGAGTATTAATATTGTACATATATTTTTTTTTAGAATAAAAACTTAATTCATTATATCATAATTCAAACAGTTTATAAGAAAATAAGGAGGAGCGTCAAACCACTCTCCGCAACCTAACATAGAAAAGGCCTCCCTAGCAAGAGTGTGGGCGACACAATTCGCAGATCGCTTCGCAAAACGAAAATCGACATCCTCAATTGTCACACTTATAAAATACTATGTATATATATATACATATACATATACATGTATATATACATGTATATATATATATGTATAGATTTTGGTTCAAATGCGGCCATGCTCTCCCGTGTGGCCGTGCGGTCACACACCACTCAATGTCACGAAATACACCACTCAATGTTAAGAAACACACCACAATGAAACACAATGAAACACACCACAATGTTAAGAAACACACCACAGTGCATATTTGTGTGGTGTGTTTCTTAACATTGAGTGGTGTGAACCGCACGGCCGCACGGGAAGACACGGCCACACCTGAACATGACCCTATATGTATATGTATGTATATATATATGTATATGTATGTATATATATATGTATATGTATATATATACATACATATACATATATATATACATACATATATATACATATATATATATATATATATATATATATATATATATATATATATATATATATATATATATATATATGTTGTACAGAGTCTAGTTGACATGCATTAGAATGCAAGATTAGGGAAATCCAATCCAATCCCTATCTAATTAGCCACATCTCAGCATGTGGTTCTAGAAACCCTACTTCAATTTCCAATCAAAGATAAAAACAATTGAATGTAAAGGAAATCTTAAATTGAAATGCAATTAAAGAAAGATTACCGAATTGAAATTCAAATTTAACTATTTAAGTAACAAGCTTTAATCTCTTGAAGAAATTTACAAAGTAGCTCCAACTTCTCTATAGGATGCTCTCTTCTCTCTCTAAAGTGATAACTAAACTAAGAACAAGACAAGAACATGATAGGAATGTAATGTGTTTTCTGCCCAAAAGTCCTTCACTTATGGATTTATTATAATACATATGTATTATTTTAATTCGATTTATTATTATATTAATTATTTATGGGATTTAAAAAGATAGGTTAATTGGTTAACCAAAAAGAAAAAATTCAGTCTGGTTAATTCGGTAATAAAAAATTCGGTTCGGTTAACGGTTAAAGTTTTAAAAATTTCGGTTAAAACGGTTACCCTTTTGTTAATTAAGTTAATAATTACACGAATATTAATATAATTACAATTAATTCATTTAGATATGGAGGAGGAGGAGAAAAGTAAATGAGATATGGTGAAAATGAATATACTTAGGTATAAAAGTATAACTGTACAAATATTAGTATAATTGCATGCCTAATAATAATTGTCTACTAATTATTATGGTAATTAAGGTAAACATGGATTGTTGGATTTGTTTTTATAATAATTACAATTCTGTTAGTGTACAATTGATACACAGTTGGACCACCTTTATTGGCTTAATTATTAGTCAAAAACATATGTTATGTTATTAGGGTGGTCTGTCCGTTTTCTTGTTTAAAAGGCAGTTTTTCCTCACATACTCTGGAGCAGCGTCAGCGAGCAGTCCAGTGGACGGGATTTATTCAAATTAGAATTCAGTCATCATGATCCTCATTTTACTCAGATGCAAATATTATTTGGAGTGGTTTTCAGCTGCAAATATTAAGGGAAGATTGGTTAATAGCTTGGCTATAACTATAGCTCTATCACATGGGATTCAAACACGCCAATTACTATTCCAAATCCCACTTCCATTATTCTTTCGAATCAGATTCTATAAGAGGATTTCATACTGGTTTTTCTACAGTTCTTCACGTGTTCTTATTCTAGTTGCTTGAAGATTCAGCCGTGTTGGTGAATCGTGATGTATTGCACAGTGTCAGCTCCAAGATGACGAAGGCTTAGCTAGGAGTATTTTTTTGTAACCATTAGTGTAGGATGGTTGTTGTTAGACTCCTTGTAACCCTTGTGATCATCTAGTGGATTGGGCTGACGTGAAGTGCCCCGCAGACGTAGGAGTGGAGCTCCGAACTGCGTGATCAATTCTGGTGTCTGGTTCCATTTTTATTGCTTTATTTTCTTGTTTTTTATTTATCTGTTTTTATAGTTTATTTCTTTCAGATAAATAATTGCTTTAAAAATAATGTTGGAACCTTAATAGAAAATTGTACATTCAAGATCCACAATACAATTTCAATTGGTATCAGAGCACGGGGAGTTAAGTTATTAGTCTAACCGATCTGGCTAAGAAATTGTGTTTCTTGAACTTACAATTTCAAAGTGCTTTATTGCTTTGGTTATACGCCTTTTTATTCATCTCACTATGTGTTAAGTATTCGCGGATGGATAAGCACCGACCTCTTCTAGAACTAACCGGAGAAAACTATGCGTACTGGAAAGCTCGCACCTGAACACATTTGAGGGCCCAAGGTGTATGGAAAACAGTGCTGTCCGGATGGGTTTATCGTACCAAAGACGGTGAAAAAGAAGGAGATCCAAAGGTGTTAAAACCAGAAGTTGAATGGGATGCTACAGAGAATATTACAGCAAGCTTCAACGCTAAAGCCTTAGGTATTATATTTTCTTTAATACATGAAAGTCAATTTAACTTGATTACAGGCTGTGACACTGCTAAAGAAGCTTGCGAAATTTTAGAGACCACTTATGAAGGCACGACTTCGGTCAAGCAGTCCAAACTTCAACTAGTCCAGAGTGATTTTGAAGATTTACGTATGAATGAGGATGAAAACATCGTAAGCTTCAACGAAAGAGTCCAAGAGATTGCCAACCGTGTTGTCACTTTGGGTGAACCATTTTCACAACAAAAATTGATCAAAAAGGTTATCCGTTCTCTCCCGCCTCGGTTCAGGATGAAGGTAACTACTATACAAGAACATTCTGGGTGTGAAAACCAAAGCTTGGCTCAACTTATGGGTAACTTCAAAACTTATGAGATGGAAATATTGACTAACCATTCTAGAAAACAAAAGAATGTTGCCTTCACAGCTGACGAACATGGTACTATACCAGATCCAGACGAAATCGAGGATGATGATCCAGTTGTTTTGTTAACCAAACATTTCAATAAAATCTTGAAACAGGTCAAACAAAAGAATAGCTTCCGCGGTAACAGATCCCAAAACTCCAACGGATCAAAATCTAATTCAACAACGAGTGGATCAAATTACAAGCCCACTGCGTCTCGTACAACACAACCGTCTGCATCACGTATAACCCAACCTCGAGAAAGAACAAGTGGCAAAAACATACGGTGCTATGAGTGCGAAGGTTACGGACATGTTCAGGCTGAATGTCCGACCTACTTGCGAAGGAAAAAATCAATGGCAGCACTAACATGGAGCGATGATGAAGCTGACCCAGAAGTTGAAGCTGATACAGAAGAGATTACTGGCAACTTTGTTGCATTCACGGCCAGGATTACAACTGATCCAGAAGATGAAAATGAAGATCCAGCTGACTCAGAAGGTTGTGACTATAACTCGGCAGAAGATCTTGAAGCCCCTGCTTTTTCTTATGAAACCGAGTATAAAAAGTTGTATTCAAAATGGGAATGTTTACTTAAGGCAAATCGTAACTTGTGTAGTCAAGTAGGGATATCAGAAAAAGCCATCAATGTATACAAAGATCAAATAAGTGAAAGAGATCTACAACTCAAAGCAGCTTCTGAACGAGAAGCCAAACTGAACCAGGATGTGGTCAAGCTTACACAGGAATTAAGTACACTCAAGAAGCAAATCCAGATGATGGACACCACATCAACACTTGATGAAATTCTTGACACAGGTCGGTAATCAACTACCAAATATGGTCTTGGCTTCACCGGAGACAAAAACAATGGGCAAACTATCTTTGTCAAAGCTACTGGACCAGCTCCAGAAGATCTTCCAGAAGCTAGTACAGCGAGGCATATGAACTCAGTAAGGCATCGTCGCATTATGGTCTTGAAGTATAAACGTATTTCTAAACCTTATAACCCTATTTGTCATTATTGCAGGATTCGAGGACACACCAGACCAGAGTGTTACTACTTCTACAAAGATCAGAGGGTCGAAAAGTACAAACAAAAGTTTATCACTCCGTTCACCAAACAGGTTTGGGTAAGGAAGTCTGATTACATCTGTCATGTATCTCTTCTAACAAAATCCTCAGGTAGAGAAGAAAGGTGGTATTTTGGCAGTGGTTGTTCTCGCCACATGACGTGAAATATCAACTTCCTGAACAACATCAAAGAAAGTACAGGTGAAGTGACTTTTGGCGATGGGGTTAAAGGGAAAATCACTGGAGTTGGTACGCTAAATGTTGTTGGATTACCTAAACTCAAAAGAGTGCTACTTGTCAATGGGTTACGTGCAAACCTCATCAGCATAAGCCAACTCTGCGATCAAGACTGGAAGGTTAACTTCACAAAAGACAGCTGCAATGTCCTAGACACCCAAAAACAATGCACCATGGAAGGTAAGCGTTCTACTGATAACTGTTATATCTTAACCAGTGATGTTACGTGCTGCAGGTCCAGCATGAATGAAGCTGAACTCTGGCATCAAAAATTGGGACACCTGAACTATCGCTCGCTAGACAAACTGATCAGAACTCAAGCGGTGATTGGACTACCAGATATCAAATCCGACTCCGAAGGTATTTGTGGAGCTTGTCAAGTTGGGAAACAGACGAGAACATCTCATCCAACTATAAAAGAAATCAACACCAAACACTGCCTGGAGCTGATACACATGGATGTGACACCCCAACCTCACACAGGCTGAGATAGATAAAACTTAACACAACAGCTGCCTGTCTCAACCAACAACCATAACATAGCGGAAGCGAATTAAAACTTAAGGGCGTCATGCCACATCTAGGTATAAAACACAGCCTAGATGCACAGGCTAACCATAAGAAACGAACTAAGCTGTCATATATATATAATGAAATAAATCCCCAAGTCATAATCCACAATATTCAAATCACTAGTCAAGAGTATAATAATATCTCAAAAGGCACACAGGCCCAAAACCAATGTTTAAACATCATAAAGCTAAGTCTAAGCGTCCTCATAGATAAGCTCTAAC
>NXFB01001245.1:5508-23778 GCA_002525835.2 Ipomoea batatas
CACGCCAAAAACTATAGTAAAGACAAAAACAATGCCTTACTGTCTTCATTACTAAAGCATTGCAAGCACCTCTGAACAACATGGTTACCATTCAAGTCCTTGATAAGATCAAGAAATCCTGGTTCGAGCGATGAAATGAGTAGCAAAATTTGCTGCCTGGTCTTCAGCGTTTCGATCAACTTCTGCACTACTCTAGTCCTGATGCAAAAGAAAAAGAAGTAAAAAAAAAAACTGTTTAATCAACAAGAAAAGGATAATCTAGCAGTATCTATAGTACAAGGATATACCCATGAGTATTTAAAGAGATGCTGACAAGTTGACCAGGATCTTCAGTCACCCTTAGTAGTATTTGCGTTCTTTGTTCTTCATTGCACACTTCCAACAGTTTTTGCATAAGGTAATTCCCAAATGGATTCATCATAAGTTCAACGGTATGATCAATTATCTCATCATATATTATTTGAACATCTCGGGGAGTTCCCTCGTCAAAAATTCTTTGCAAGAATCGGCAACCATATTGATCCTTTGCCATGTGAGAAATATATCCTTGAACTTCTCTCAATGAGCTAAGCTTGAGCGGTAGAGAGAAAGGGAGATACAACCCACTGCTTCGCCCGCTTTCCTGAATGCCTTTGCTCTTGGGACTACCGTATAGTTGTTGTGACCTCTTTTCTTGAGGCCTGGCCAAACCCGTCTCATGTAATGACCTCTGACTGTCGTGTCCTATTGAAAGTCGACTTGCATTTTTTTCCGTGCAACTTAAGCCTTCCCCTTGCACGATCAAGCTATCATCCCTAGTAAAAGCCTCGATATTCATATTCCCTTGAGGCATTCTAGCACTCTGTGTCACGTTCCTTCCATTTGACAAATGTTGATGCGAGTAAAAGGCATTCTCTGCATCAACGTGAGACTTTCTATGAGTCAACTGAGGCACAAACGGGAACTCTCCAGCTACAGACCTTCCATTTCGAGGAGCATGTAACAAGCTATCAGCTACGTTCCACATCACAGAACCAGGCAAATCCGACAATGGAATTTCTACGTGATAGAGATGACCAGCCAGCACTTTAGTTTGGTAGAGCTGTGAATCCACAGCACTACTATTTGGATTCAATTGCGAAACCAATCCATTCGGTACACCAGAAAGATATTGCGTTGCATATAAATTACCAAATCCACAATCATATGACAATCCAACCGGCATTGGAGAACCCATCTGACTATTAACCCCAATTGGATTTTGGGCTACAGGAGCAGACGATACAAATCCTCCTCTATAATCAGAAACACCCATCCTCTGATCACCAACCGCCCTAAACCTTTCGGGCACCATTCTAACACTCCCGGCCACTGGATGCTCAGAAAACTGTAAAGCATCGCTCCTTTTCGACCCACTCTCTTGCTCCCCACTAATATACAACCTACTACTAAAATTCTTCCCCAAATTCAAATCACTCAAACTATCCCCATCCACCCTCATACCACCGCGATAATCACCAATTCCATGATTGATCTGCAACCCCCCCTTCAAATGATCAGAAACCACACAGGGTTTTAACTCCTCCATGGGAGATGGAGTAGTTGATCCACCAGAGCACATTGCTGAAGGAGAGCCATCAGATTTCACTAAAACCCCTCTGAGAGGGGAAACACATGAATGATCATACAATTTCCTCCTCACATATGACCCATCACAGTCACAACACCCATTGCTATGAAGATGATTATTATTCAGATTGAAAGATGTTGCATGAGGGATCTCATCCAACAACATCTCCAGCTCCTCCTCATCATCCTTCATCTTCACTCCAACCCCAGCTCTCTCAAACATCTCACCACAAACACAATCAAACAACAAATCCAATAACAACAGAAATTACACTGATTATATTAACCCCACTGATATAATATTTCACAACAAAGAAACAAGAAATAACGCGATCATATCAAAGGCAACAATGGCGACCAATGATGATCAGATAAAACACGGAACGGAAAATTACCCACGATAAATTACCCGCTTTTATCATCTGGGTCGGTCCCGGATTCCCCAAAGCCCGGATGAAAGTGCTCAATTCTCCTTTTTCAGTGCTCAATTCTCCTTTTTGTTTAGAATGAGTTGGTGAAGCATGCAAAGACGAGTGTAGAAGAGATATGGTATCGCCACAGTGTGGAATACATACATACATTATACATACACACACACACACACTCTCAGTCACTCCGGTTGGTACAGTCTCACGCCATTCTCCCTGGAGAGAAGGAACGGCCTCTCACTCTCTCTCCGCTCGCTCTTTATACCCGCGCACAAATATAGCTCTTAATTCTATATATTATTTTTTTAAATTTTCTATTTTTGCGTGCATTTTGCATTTTTTTGTGCTTTTAATTAATTACTCCCTTCCTACTTCCTAGTGGAGTTAATTATAAGAATTGTTAACTTAGGTTAGAGCATTTTCTGAAATTTTTATTGATTTTTCTCCATACATATAGGAGAAAGAAGAAAATAGGAAAGAGAAAAAAGAAGAAAAAAATAAAATTTGACTAAAAAAATAGAAACGCATACCATAATGCGCTTAGCTGGGCGCCTCCGTCTGTCACACGCAAAATCACTAAGATTGCTTTGTTTCCTTCTCTCATCCGATAGACTCCACCAAAGTTTTTATTTTGCAGGAGAAAAATTCACTAGAAAAACTACCACATCTCCCATTTGTTCAAAAACAACTCACTTGGTTCTTTACTGTTCAAAAAATCATGAAAAGTGTGCTATTGGGGATGCTCTTATCCCAGTTTCGCTCTATTAATCATAAGTATATAGGACTCCACTCTTACAATCATTGTGGAGGACTGGAGGTAAATCGCAAGTTACGCAATTTCGAATTCTCACACTACTGCCTCTCGTCATGACCTTTAAGACCGGCGATGAATCAACTACACTAAGCTTCATGGGCTAGTGCAATTTATCTTTCTTATATGCTTTGCAAGCTATCATACAAAATTAATGGAATTTATTTTGTGTAAACTTTCAAATAATAGTCCTAGGTTTCCCTAATAATAAAATTAATTAATAAAAAATTAGGTAACATATATGAGATTACAATGTTGATCGATATTGGAGCCTTTTGTTGTGTATGTAATTGTGCATTCTTTTGGAATTATACTAGTATTATTAACTTTTATCTTTATAAAAATTTTACAATATTATTATGTTGATCGATATTGAGATCTTTTTACACCGTGTGTAATTATGTATGTTTTTTCAATTTTATAGTATTGTTAACTTTTATATTTAGGAAATTTTTACACGATTATAATGTTTATCAATATTAGGTCTTTTGCACCACGTGCAATTATATATGTTTTTGGAATTAAACTAATATTGATGAACTTTTATATCTTTATAATATATGGTACAACCTCAAATATATATATATATATAGTTGTTTCTGGTACTAAAAATAAATAAATAAATAAATAACAAAAAAAAAAAAAACACGCACACACGGATGAGTTCAATTTTATACTTCACTTTATGATGTTTGACCTAACAATTTTTATTAATTAGTTATACTTGTCTGCTTAATATTATTAAATGTTTATATTTGTATTCTATTTATCTAATAACAATAAATAATTTAAATAATAATAATAATGTAGCACATAGTTAGATTGCGTTTACGTAGTATTAATAAGTTTAGATTAAGTATTGTTTTTGGGTCAAAGTGATTAATCTAAATAACAAATTATAGTTGGACCCTTAATTTGAGGTTTAAACTTATGTGTAAAAATTTATTCTCGGACAGTCGGACATAATTCAACGGTAAAAGTATGAGTGTGGCTGTGGTTGCCAATAAATGTCAGGTTCGAACCACATAAGGACAAGATCTTTGAAAATAAGCTAACTAAAACACATTTTGCAATTTACTTCCTCTCACATCAGGACATGGGACATGAAAGTAGGGATATCAATGGGTCGGGGAGTGCTACATCCATTCTTCGAACTCACTTTATATTTTCTCTACTCATTCCTATCCTCTACCCACATCAGGTGGACGTTTTCAAAACCTACTCCCACCCTACCGTGTGCGGGTGCCCACTACATGTATATACACATACACATGGTGATCGGGTGGAGTTCTAGGCGGGTCTTTTACATAGAAGTATAGAACTCAATTTTAACCTGACCTATTGTGAGTTTACATTTTTAAGATCCACTACCCACCATCACCTAAAATTCTGACCCATGCGTGAATGGATTCGGGTGAATTTACGTATGAAGATTGAAATCGCTATTCTTACGTGAATGCGGCTCAGACTTGAGCCTAACAAAAAACATACATACATGCTCAAATCCATGTTACTTTAGATTTTTGTAACTGGCTCATACTTAATTATTTAAAGCTCGACTCGATTCGACCTATTTTCAATCCTGCATGAAAGTAATAAAGTGTGAGATTCATACTTATGTGTTAAAATTTACAAATTACAATAAAAAAAAAATATCATACATGTTAGTAAGAATTATAAATTTATCACCGTCTAATAATAACATACTCCGTATATCTTATAAAATTGCTGAGTCATGTGGTGAGCCCGAATTGATATTTGAAATTGGATAGGAAAAACGGTGCCCGGCAATCGCTTTAGCTGTACAGAATCACGGTTTATCGCCGAACCAACTGCTCGGAGCTACGCCGACGATAGGCCATGGAGGAAGGAGGACCACAGCGATCTCGCAAGCGTCCTTTCGTGGATTCCGTCGACGACGACTCCCAAAAACCCTCCGCGTAACCATCAACTCACTTCTCCTGCGTGCACACCAACACACACGCACAATTATGTTATATATATGCATAGCAAATGCTATTATGCGGTAGTTCTGCTTGTTTTAATTTCTCTGAACCCTAATTTGAATGAGCTAGTACGTGATTTGCATAATTTTATTTGTATTTTTATTTCCGAGCGGTATTTAGGGTTTCGACAGTATTTGTATGCATACGTGTTTCTGTAAATGGATATAGCGTTGAGAATCTGTTATGCAAAATACGTGAGTTCAATCAGCTCGAGCTGGAGCTAGGTGTGTCCTAAGGAGATTTTGCATGGTTGAATATTGTCTTCTGATATCCAGTTAGAGCTAACAGTGTTTATACAAGGATCTGTGGAATGAATTTTAATGTGATTTTTGACTTTCAGTTAGGACCGAATAAACTCTCCTGTTATTTATTTAATATTGTTTCATTAACAATGGCTTAGGGAAAAGAGGGTGAGGTTCCCAAAAGGTAAGAAGTTAAAGCGTGGTGATTATGTGGTGGATGGAAAAGAGGAATTACCAAGTGGATGGAAGGATCCTCGTCTTGCAGCCAAAGAGCGGGCGATGCGACGGAGTCAAATCACAGCTGACCTCCTTGATGAAGGAAATAGAGGAATGATTCACAACATAGCACTGGCCGAAGAGGCATATGAGGTTTATTTCTTCATATACTTCTTCTGATGTTGTTGAATAAATCTTCTAGCTTGCTATAGCTTTGGCTTTCTCAACTTGAATACAGTTNGAGAGTCCAAATTGTTTTACTTCTCTTAAAATCCGTGCATCGTTAAAACCTCACTAGAAAAATTCAATGGGAGAAAAACCTAGTTGATGAAAAGAGTACATGATGCATATGTGTTCATATGTTGAATTAGGGCAAATAATTGTGTGGACCATTGTCTATATAGCTGTGTGGATCATGAATGCAATATACATTTTTAATATATTAAAAATACATTATTTGTGTACTTAATGTACATTATTTGATAATATATAAAAAATCATGTACTCCCTCTGTCCCGAAAAGAGTGTCTGGTTTGCTTTTGGCACGGATTTTAAGAGAAGTAAAACAATTTGGACTCTCTTTACAAGTATACCCTTGCACTCTCTGACTTCAATTCTCTGCTACTGTTTGTCTTCATTCTTCATCTCTTTTGAGTACTTTGCTAGACAGTATATTTCTTCATCTCATTTGCAAACATTTCTTCATCTTTATTAAACAAATACTCTCTTTCAAAAAAAAAAAAACAAATACTCTATAATTTCTTTGTTTTATATTCTTCTCTATAGACCCAGTAATCATACAAAAAAAAAAAAACAAAGATGAACATAATACATTATTTCTTAAAATCAGCAAAGCTGTATTCAACTATATATAAGAGCATATAGAAAAATATAGATAGTGATTTTGCCTATTCGAAGGATTGCTGCTATTAATTTGCAGATGTCGACGGCGTCGAGAATCATCAATCTTGGGAGTATTAAAATACCAGCGAGAACATAGGTAGGTGACGACTTTGTAACATTAAAACCCATTTTGAGATGAGAAGAAAGAGATTTGCATTTGAAGAAAAGAGAAGGCTTGAGAAAGTTGAAATGGGTCTGTAGAGTTCTTGAGATGAAAGAGATAATGGTTTGGAAAAGTAAAGGTGTAGAAAAGTCTAAAAAAAAAGTACACATTTTGCAAGAAAATAAAAAAGTACTCCCTCCGTATGCCAGCTAGTTTTGAATGTCACCAAGGGTACTTTGGGAAAAACATAGAATTAATAGTGTTTATTTTAGGAAAGTGGACAGAATTTTGGGACGGATTAAAAAGGAAAGTAAGACATGTAAAATGGGACGGAGGGAGTACTTTACATTATTTGATAGTGGAACTAGAAGGTTAGAGGTTTGAGTTTTAGGTTATACAAATAATTAAAAATTTTAAACCGGTTCAAATAACTATCTGTAAGATCATTCAATCTATAAAAATTTAGCCGCAAGATTTTTTTTTTTGTTTTTTTTTTGTAAAATTTCATAATTTCATTGAGCATCTGCAAGTTTCATATCCCTTGTACGGTACACGAGAAAGACGTATACGGATGAAATATTGGTTGACCTCAGCCACGAGGAGCTACTGCAGTATAATGGAAGCTGATAATTGGAGCATTAGTAACAGAGGATGTATGCATGAATGCTTGGAAATGTTTTTTGGAAGATTTAATATATTATGTATCTCTAGTTAATAAATTATATATCTGTAATTAACATATTATGTGCATTTAATGTATTTACAGGCACATAGTCTGTTAATTGAATATTTTGAATAAGGATTAGCAATCCAATGTATGCCTGATTCATCTTGTAATTTGTCATTTATTGATTGATGGGTCAGAAGATGCTTTAATAATCAATAATGGACAATACTATATACTCCGTATCATTCATGGAGCAACAAGTTTTTGAGAGTGAAGACATTGTTTAATATTCTCTCTGCTTCACCTCTGGTCTTGTCATTCTTTAGCTTGGGTCTACATGTTTTGTCATAATGGGCTTTCTTGTTCAGTTATACCTACCTGTATATGTTTTATTTCTTGTGTCGATATATAGGTCGTTATTCGTATTTTTTTGGATGCTACCTTACTCATCCATCATATCTTTCTGTAATTATTATTTATTTTAATGGAAAAAAATCATTAACAAGTATTTTTTTTGGATAACATTTGTGTGAGACTGTCTCACGGATCTCAATTTATGAGATGGGTTGAATTTTTGATTAATGGGTCGGATCTTTGACTTCATTAATCAAATATTCGACCCGTCTCACAGAGACACGTGATACGATCTCACACAAGTTTTTGATTAATGGATCAATCTTTGGCCTCATTAATCAAAGTTCCAACCTGTCTCAAANTATATATATATATATATATATATATAGTTGTTTCTGGTACTAAAAATAAATAAATAAATAAATAAATAAATAAATAGATAAATAAATAACAAAAAAAAAAAAACATGCACACACGGATGAGTGCAATTTTATACTTCATTTTATGATGTTTGACCTAACAATTTTTATTAATTAGTTATACTTGTCTGCTTAATCTTATTAAATGTTTATATTTGTATTCTATTTATCTAATAACAATAAATAATTTAAATAATAATAATGTAGCACATAGTTCGAGTCTCAGTGGAGGCGCTGCTGTAAGTAGGTTGAGAAAGTAGTTTATGCACAAATACTACAATGTAACAGAGTCAGTAGCACTCAAAAAATGTAGCACATAATTAGATTGCGTTTACGTAGTATTAATAAGTTTAGATTACGTATTGTTTTTGGGTCAAAGTGATTAATCTAAATAACAAATTATAATTGGACCCTTAATTTGAGGTTCAAACTTATGTGTAAAAATTTGTTCTCGGACATAACTCAACGGTAAAAGTATGAGTGTGGTTGTGGTTGCCAATAAATGTCAGGTTCGAACTACATAAGGACAAGATCTCTGAAAATAAGCAGACACGTATGCCACTGCATCATTAAAACACATTTTACAATTTACTTCCTCTCACAAGATTTTCATGACATGGGACATGAAAGAAGGGATATCAATGGGTAGGGGAGTGCTACATCCATCCCCCGACTCACTTTATATTTACTCTACTCATTCCTACCCTCTACCCACATCAGGTGGACGTTTTCAAAACCCACTCCCACCCTACCGTGTGCGGGTGCCCACTACATGTATATATACACACGCACACATGGTGGTTGGGTGGAGTTCTAGGCGGGTCTTATACATAGAACCCAATTTTAACTTGACCCACTGTAAGTTTACATTTTTAAAACCCACTATCCATCATCACCTAAAATTCTGACTCATGCGTGAATGGATTCGGGTGCATATACGTATAAAGATTGAAATTGCTATTGTTACGTGAATGCGGCTTAGGCGTGAGCCTAACAAAAAAAACTACATACATGCTCAAGTCCATGTTACTTTAGATTTTTGTAACATGTTCATACTTAATTATTTAAAGTACGACTCGACTCAACCTATTTTCAACCCTGCATGAAAGTAATAAAGTGTGAGATTCAAACATTTTTTTTAAAAACAATTTGAGATTCCAACTTATGTGTTAAAATTTACAAATTACAAAAAAAATAAAAAATCATACATGTTAGTAATAATTATAAATTTATCACCGTCTAATAATAATATACTCCGTATATCTTATAAAATTGCTGAGTCATGTGGTGAGCCCGAATTGATATTTGAAATTGGATAGGAAAAACGGTGCCCGGCAATCGCTTTAGCTGTACAGAATCACGGTTTATCGCCGAACCAACTGCTCGGAGCTACGCCGACGATAGGCCATGGAGGAAGGAGGACCACAGCGATCTCGCAAGCGTCCTTTCGTGGATTCCGTCGACGACGACTCCCAAAAACCCTCCGCGTAACCATCAACTCACTTCTCCTGCGTGCACACCAACACACACGCACATTTATGTTATATATTTGCATAGCAAATGCTATTATGCGGTAGTTCTGTTTGTTTTAATTTCTCTGAACCCTAATTTGAATGAGCTAGTACGTGATTTGCATAATTTTATTTCTATTTCCGAGCTGTATTTAGGGTTTCGACAGTATTTGTATGCATACGTGTTTCTGTAAATGGATATAACGTTGAGAATCTGTTATGCAAAATACGTGACTTCAATCAGCTCGAGCTGGAGCTAGGTGTGTCCTAAGGAGATTTTGCATGGTTGAATATTGTCTTCTGATATCCAGTTAGAGCTAACAGTGTTTATACAAGGATCTGTTGAATGTATTTTGATGTGATTTTTGACTTTCAGTTAGGACTGAATAAACTTTCCTGTTATTTATTTAATATTGTTTCATTAACAATGGCTTAGGGAAAAGAGGGTGAGGTTCCCAAAAGGTAAGAAGTTAAAGCGTGGTGATTATGTGGTGGATGGAAAAGAGGAATTACCAAGTGGATGGAAGGATCCGCGTCTTGCAGCCAAGGAGCGGGCGATGCGACGAAGTCAAATCACAGCTGACCTCCTTGATGAAGGAAATAGAGGAATGATTCACAACATAGCACTGGCCGAAGAGGCATATGAGGTTTATTTCTTCATATACTTCTTCTGATGTTGTTGAATAAATATTCTAGCTTGCTATAGCTCTGGCTTTCTCAACTTGAATACAGTCACTTCATTTCTATCAAAATTTATAAGCAACCGTGTTTTCATGATAGTTTCATTTAGGTGACTTTATGTTCATGAGCTAGTTGAAGATAGAAAGTCACTGGGGTTTACTTTTGGCAGGATAATGAAACATTTGTTGAGGATGGGATTCAAATAGAACCCTTCAATCTGGACAAAGAGAGGGAAGAAGGTTATTTTGATGCCAATGGAAATTATGTTGAGTATGTCAATGAAAATGATATCAAGGTAATTCAACTTTCCAATGATCACTTCCACCCCACCCCCCACTCCTCCCTTCTCTCTTTCTCTCTCCTGGTGCACAAGAAAAAGAAAACTTACCTGGAATTTTCTCAGGATGCATGGCTTGATAGCATTGATGTTCATCCAAAAGCTACTAAGAAAACAAGAGACAAAACAGCCAATGAAGATGAGGCTCGTGATCTTACATCAGAAGAAATTGGGAAGATAAAGAGGCGAATTGCTGATGTTCTCGAGCCTGGAGAAAAAGTAAATATTCTACTCACCATGTCTCTTATAGTCTTATTGTTTGCCTGGGATATTAGTGTTATCATAATGCTTCCCATCTCACTATCGCTTTACCAAGAAAGGTCTCCTTATCAATGCTTATAGTTTGTATTGCTGCTCTAATTTGGCTTGCATCTAGTTATTGCAGCACTTCTTTTGTCTTTACTAAAAGAAAAATGGGATTGTTGAATATTGTTTATGGCATAGCCATAGTTGCATATTGGTTCTCTCATTACTCTTGATGTAATTCCATCAAATTAGACTAATAGAGAGAGGGGGTTGGGGAGGTGGTGGTTCTACATGCTAGAGTAGCTTTATTGTAATCACTGGCTAAAAGATATTAAAATGACCAAATATAGAAACAAGTTCTTTGTTACTTAAAACAAGTTTTGTTGTTGTTAGTGAGATCATTTTTTATATTCTTCCATCAGGTTTTACAGGCACTAAGAAGGTTAAAAGGTACTTCAAATAACAAGGAGAAAATGTCTACAGAAAACAAACAGCTTTTTGATCAGTTAACAGAGGATGCCATGAAGCTGTTGGAGAACGGGGATTACAGTTGAGTGCTTGTTTTGTCCACACATATATCCCTAAGGGGCAATGAAATAACAAACCATAACTAGGACCAATATTTGTTTACAGATGTCTATGATGAAAGACAAGAGAGTTTCCAGCGTGAAGCAGGTATTTGCCATTGTATTATCTCTATTCTAACTAGATTTTCCTTCTATTTCCTCGCTCCTGTGGCTGAATAAGGCACATATATTTCTTTCATTGTTTAGGGTGGGTTGGGGGGAGTGACTACTAAAAAAATTAGGTTCACTTTAAGAAGAAAGAAACAGGAAAGACCTCTTTCTTTTTAAATCACCAGTTGCATTTTCTATTACTTATTTTGGTTATATATACCTGAGATTTGAATCTTTTCCATTCTCTCTCTCTTTTGGGATTTCTGATTGGATCCAGAGGGATATGAGAGGTTAGCTCAAGCCAAGGCACTGGGCACCTCCATGGAGTTAAAGAAGAACTCTGGTAGTGTCCTTGATGAAGATTTCATTCCTAGCGTGGCAGCGGAGGGGCCTTCATCACTCTCTAGTGTTAATGCAGGTCCTTCAAATCCAAATGCCTCTGCTGCTATGAGCAATGGTGATGATTCCTTTGACATGTTCGCAGAAGATGATGAAAACCCTCCTACTAATCCTACCCCAAGTGAGGGTAAGTTTCAAAATGCTGAATTATACCTTAACTGCATTGCTCTCCTTCCTCCTTTTCCATACATAACCTGTTTATTTGGGATGCAGGTACTCTGCAAAATGACTATGTATATGATGAGTCATCTGGGTATGTTCCTTTCTAAATTCTATGCAAGACTGAGTAATTAGATAGTGGAGTTTTCATATCATCATTAACTCATTATACAATGCCTTCTGTCTATCTTGGTTCCTCATTGCCTTATTATTGTTATTTTCTTGTAGCTATTACTATAGCAGCAGTTTGGGCTACTATTACGATCCATCATCAGGACTGTACTGCAACGCGGCTTCAGGACAATGGTAAATGAATAACTGATTCACTTTTATTCATAGAAGAGGAAAATGCCTGACAGTTCCATTCTGATTTGGTTTTCTCATGTATCCTTTTCCTGTTTCACTTGCTCAGCTAATGTGGTTCATGCATGTTTATTTAGAACTTATTTTCAGTTATCCATTATCTTTGGACCTTATGGTACAAATTTGACTTTTGAAAAGTTGTTTTGAGCTCATTTGCAGCTTATCAGAATACGAACATTGAAAAACGCTTCATTAAAAGCTGTTTATCTAAACTGTGCCTCAACTTTTTTGGTTGAATAAGTTGTTTAGTGAGCGTGATATAAACTCTTCCTCTTGTCACTCATACATATCAAATGTAGGTATACATATAAAGAAGAATCTGGCACATACGAAGAGGTTCCGCAAGCTCAACCCCAACCCGAAGCAAGCTGAGTGGAAAGCGAGTACAGTAAAAGTACAGGCAAGAAAGCATGTGATGGATGCAATTGCAACCACCGCATCCCTGATTAGGTTTTCCACAGGCAGAGATTTCCCGAGTTTCCTCATAGCGTCTTGTTAAAAAGATTTTTGTGGTAGATGTTTGAGTTTTGAGTCTGGTACTTTATCGACTTAAGCTGCTCACTAGAAAACTGGGTAGAGGGTAGAACGACGAGAGAGACACTTGAATTACTTACACATAATAGATTACATATTTACATATCCCCTGTTGTAGGACTTGAGGTGGTTCATTTGTCTCCTTGTCAGACGAGAGTGGTGTTGTAATCCTATGTTATCTAGCCGTGTGATTTTTTGACAATAATAATCAAAGTTTGCAAGCACACACCATGTTTTAGCATCTCAGAATAAACTAAAACAAGAGCCTTTATTTATGTTCCTTTGCATTTATCAAACAAAGTTTGATATCTAATCTAGGGTTGTGGTTGATGACAGTCTTAAATCTCCAGGTTAGTTGTTCTATCTATTAGAGGTGTTTATGATTTAGCGAGGGGATTTATCACTGTGTTCGATAGTGAAAACTTATCTAGTATTTTGGAGCAATTCGTAAGTAATATGTTAATGCACTTGAATTTTGTAAAGAATGTATCATGTTAAAGAGTTTGTTATTGGGATTAGTAGGTGTAATTCAAATTAGTTTTATAATAGTGGAGGTATTCGATGTTGTATGCACAAAAAAAAAGATTTAAATTTTGTCACACATAATTATAACTTTTTTTTTTGAAAAAAATATTTCAATTATATATAATTTTTTTTTTTGAAATATTCATGATTCTTTACAAAACAATATTTATTATATATTTTCTCAAACATTTTCAGTTCAAAGAATCTAAATTTTCCCACCAAGGTTCAAACATACGACCACCAATTTGAAATAACAACCGAGATGCCATCCTACTTCATAGTAGTTGACATTTTGCTTATTTAATTATTTAGTTGCATAAATTTTAATTCAACAATTAATTTGACACTTTTTTTTAAAAATATATTTTTAACTAGTGAATCAATCGTTGATTTGGGAATAATTTTATATTAAGAAAANCATTACTTCATATGTCTATATATAATTGTGTATTGTCCTTCAAGGATTGCATTCTGTTTACAAATAGGCAATGAAACTAAAATGGGAAGTTGGGTGCTGGATCCATACACAGGGAGTTGCAAGGCCTTTGCTGCTGTTCTTGGAAGCAGAGGTTTGTATTTTTGTTTTTTACCATCATCTGCTCTCCGTATAAGGTTGCCTCAATGTTTGTTTATGATCATTATGGCTATCATCACTGTCAGAAGGGATCTGAATTGTTACCGATGGTCCCTGAATTTCCTTCTGTTTTGATGCAAACTTTAGCCGTAGGAGCAATGAGTTTGTCATCACACCGATGGAGCTCAACCCCATGAGAGCTCCGGCGATGGATGGAGTGAGCATGGTCCCAGTGAATGGCAACAGGATTCCGGCTGCTACCGGGAGTCCAACCTGCCAAAGATCAAAAGAATGAAGTTATAATTTGATTCGGGCACACAAACTTGTGTGAGATCGTTTCACGTGAGAGATCTCAAATATGTAATACTTATTTGACTTGTAAAAAAACATTACATATTTGAGATCTATTTTACGTGAGACAGTCTCATACAAAACCTGCCTGCCGTTTAGCAAATATCAGAGTTTGAGATGTCAATTGGTTTATAGTAAAGTTGAAAGATTGAATAGAGAACTCACTATATTGTATCCGAACGCCCACCAGAGGTTTTGTTTCACGGTCTTCATGGTAAGCCTACTTAGCTCCAGCGCGTCGAGCAACTGCACAAGAAAGCGGGTCAATGGTTTTACAAGGAATCGGGAGTAGTAGATAACCTCAGATTGTATAAAGTTCAAAAGTTCAAACAAGTTTAGCCATCCAATCCAGAGCAATAATTAGAGCAAAGTTCAAACTACGAACCTGAGACAGCCGGTTCTGCATCAGCACAACAGAAGACACGTCGCTTGCAGCCCCGACCCCCCCACCAATAGCAACTCCTACATGTGACGATGCCAAGGCAGCAGCATCGTTAATTCCATCACCAACCATAGCTACAACTTTCTGATCCTTCTGAAGTCCGCTCACAAACTTGCTTTTTTCATCGGGCTTGACTCCATAAAATACCTGCACAAATCGCCATTTCCAGTAATTGGGATTTGGGAGGGGAAGTATTCTTCATCTCCAAGTTATCGGTTCCATTTTGCCGTTTAGAAAGATTGAATAAGAAGCATAAAGTGAAATACTTACATTTTCCCTGGGAATACCAACAACTGATGCTACATACTCAGCAGCGTTTTTCTTGTCTCCTGATAGCAAATACGTGGTTATCCCTTGCTTAGACAAGGATTCAACGACATGCCGGGCATCTTCTCGGAGCTGATCTTCAACATAAATAAGGCCAGCAAGAACACCATCTACTCCTACATATACAACTGATTGGTTCTTAAAGTCGTCGAATTCTTGGACTGAGACTGTCTCACCAACTCCATGCCTGCACGTGTCGGAAAACATAAAATCTGAATGAATCAAACAGCCTGAGTGGAGATGCTACCAAGCATGTATGCATGCCCCCAAGTGATTACGATAATGCACCGACATCAGAAAATTTGCAGCTACAAAGTTTTTTCATGGCAAAAAGGAAAAATGGCAAACTAAGTGCAAAGAATGAGTACCTTCTAACCCAGTCTAATGTACCAACGGAAACCTTTTTCTCGTCAATAACTGCCATTGCACCCGATCCAGGTTCCTCTATGAATGTTCCGTCTTCTGCCTGCACCAAAGTGATGTATAAAACAAAACAAACTACATCCCTGCAAGCCATGCGTAGCTACAAGAGGTCGTGAATCATTACCAAGCAAGAGAGATACCTTTACATTCCGGCAGTTCCTAGACTTAGCAGCCTCTACAATTGCTTTTCCAATGGGATGGTTGGTGTTCGATTCCACCCCAGCAGCAAGCGTCAGAACATCAACTTCTGACCATTCGGAAGTCGAAGTTGAATCTTGTCTGTTCCAAAAACAATGCTTATTAGTACCTTTTAAAAGCATAATGAGTCATCCAAACTGGTATAACTTCCATTTTCAGCAGTGGAGATAGTTCCAAAACTTTGAAAATCTTTTTCATGATAGATTTTACTAACTTTGCATTTGTCTCGAAATTGTGACCTTGGGGAACAACTTCTGTGACGGTGGGTCTACCAATAGTCAGCGTTCCTGTTTTGTCAAATACAATTGTATTCACCATAGAAAAGCTTTCTAAGACACTTCCACCACGCAAAAGCAATCCCCGTGTGGCACCAAGCGAAGTTCCAACCTTTATATCAAAAGCTCCTTGTCAGTCAATTATAACAACTACATCAAACTATTTCAATTGTCACGGATGGATCTATATTCCGTTCACAAATCTTACCATCACAGCGGTTGGGGTAGCCAAACCAAGTGCACACGGACAGGCAACAACCTATACCCAGAAACCACACTCTAGTCACATCAAAGACAAAACAAGAATGGCTATGCAGATAAATGGCAATAGGAATAATAGCACATAACATTTACAGAATGAAAAATATTAAGATGATAAGATCAAGTCGTTGAATGCGTAAAGAGACAAATGAAATAAAGGAACACCATATTAAAATGCTGCAGGAGTAATAGAATACAAGAGTCCTTGATGTTAACCCAATGTGAAGGATGATGTCATGAATTTACAACCAACATACCAAGACACTACATGAGAGCTGCAATGCCAGAGAAGCTAGACTTCCTTGATGAAGAGTGGCAGGCAAAACACGTGTTCCAAAGAGGTTCCAGAACATAAATGTGGCAGCAGAAAGTGCCATTACTCCATAAGTAAAATGCCCTGAAACCTAGTTTTGCATAGAAACAGTAGGGTTTACTGTTGGGGCATACGGAAAAGATCAATTATTGAAAGGACACCTAGACAGTAAAGGCAAAGATATGGAGAGAGGGGAAGGTAATGGTATATTGTTCATTCAATTGAAAAAATAACATAAATGAAGGAAATAACAACCTTATCAGCCAATCGTTGTACAGGAGCCTCTCTACTCTGTGCTTCTTCAACCAATCGAACAATGTCCCCAATAGCAGTCTCACCCCCCGGCCTTTGCACTTCAACAGTAAGCATCCCATTTAGATTGATACTCCCAGCAGCAACTTGAGCCTAGTACAGAAGCAGAACTATAATTCAATTCAAATAAAGAGAACTATTTTAAGCAACATGATAACTGATAATGCTTTACATTTTTTCTTAAGATCCCCACACCTTACCATCCCACCAACAGAATGCTACTTAAAAAGGGAGGGGTGGGGGTGGAAATCAAGATGCCAATCGTTTAGATGTCACAACTTCATGCAAAACTATAATTGCAGAAAATTGAGAGAAGTTGACTACCCCGGGCAATTTGGTGACAGGTAAAGGCTCCCCTGTGAAACTTGATTCATCAACTGTGCTTCTACCAGCTCTGACAATTCCATCAGCAGGGATACGATCCTGTTATATGCGAAGCATGGGTGTTAAAGAATTAAATAGCTCATTATTAGAATATTGAAGTATAACTATTAATGATGGTTGGCATATGAACCCTTCCATTTTAAGCAAAGGGTCAAGGAGCTTCTGGCATGAAAGCAGAAAAACAACAGAGCCTATTTATTGGATTGCCAGACCTATACAAGACACCGTTCCTGGTACAACAAAATATACAAAAGTAAAGCACAGTACACTTACCCCGGGTAGTACAATGATCTGATCTCCAACAGATAGATTGCTACATGGAACTTCGACAGTTGAGGTCTGTTCCCCCATGTCACTATTAACTACAAGACGAGCTTTAGATGGCAGAATATTAAGAAGGCCTGTCATGTCACTTGTGGCTTTAATTTTAGCTCTCTGTTCAAGATTCCTTCCCAGCAAAACAAATGCAATCAACATAACAGGTTCCTCAAAGAATGCTTTCCAGCCCTACATGTGAGGAAGTTCCATTAAAAGGATGCAATATAGAATTCTGTATATGATCCAAGGATAAATTAGCACAGGTTAGGTGGAACAGAGAAGCAAGTGGCATGAAGAAAGCAATAGAGTAAAGCAGATAGCAAATGCACCCACTAAAATTTTTGAAATGAGATACTGATTTACTGCTAGTAAAACAAACTGAAATAAGTAACAGAAAAGAAAAAGAGAGACACATTCATGAGATCAATAAAACAAATTACCAGTTTTGGTATAAATGCTGCCATTGAGCTCACAGCAAAAGATGATAAGGCCCCAAGACCAACTAGAGTATTCATGTTGGGTGCCCCCTTAAGAAGACTTTTCAAACCATCAATTATAAGTTGTCGACCAGGAACAAGCAATGTAAATAAACACATAGACATATGAAATCCTGTTGAATGGAGTAAATGGATCCATGAAGCCTTAGCTCCAAAGAAATGAGAAAGATGGCCTACAAGACAGACAGCACATAAAGCCCAAGAGACAGCAAGCCCGCGACCTGTTGGAAGGTAAGTTGTTACTTTCATGGTTTAATGTGATAAATAGATCAAATATGAAGACAATTTTCCCAAGTCCTAAACTTTAAATGAGGCAAGTACCACTTGCTTGTAATTGAGCACGCTTTGCATTCATCTTCTTTTCAAATGTTTCAAACAAGTTCTCTCTTCTGGAATCTGCATTCAA